>OY997266.1:222355553-222508890 GCA_963921465.1 Triticum timopheevii
CTTATCTGAAATTTGGGCTATAGATTTTTCAAGACGAGCAAACTGAGAGTTCAAACCATAAAATTCCTTAGACATATCATCAAGCTCTTTATTCATGTATTCCATAAAGTTTTTTGTTCTTTAAGCTCATTTCAAAAGAAATTATTATGCTCAAATTGTAAATTCATAAATCTTCTAACGTTGTTTTCGATCTCTTCCAACCTTCTAAGGTAAGGATCAACGTTTTTAGGCAAAGCCATCAAGGCAAACAGGCACACAAGAGGCAAGCGAAAAAGAGGCGAACGGGAAAAAGAGGGCGAATAAAACAGCAAGGGTGAAGTGGGGGGGGGGTAGGAAAACGAGAGGCAAATGGCAAATAATGTAATGCGAGGGAGAAGAGTTTGCGATGGGTACTTGGTATGTCTTGACTTGTGCGAAGACCTCCTCGGCAACAGCGACAGAAATCCTTCTTGCTACCGCTTGAGCACTGCGTTGGTTTTCCCTTGAAGAGGAAAGGGTGATGCAGCAAAGTAGCGCAAGTATTTCCCTCAGTATTTGAGAAGCAAGGTATCAATCCAGTAGGAGGCTACACGCAAGTCCCTCGTACCTACACAAACAAACAAGAACCTCGCAACCAACCTGATAAAGGGGTTGTCAATCCCTTCACAACCACTTGCGAATGTGAGATCTGATAGAGATAATAAGATAACATAAATATTTTTGGTATTTTTATGATATAGATTGAAAAGTAAAGATTGCAAAATAAGATAGATAGGAAACTTATATGATGGAAAATAGACCCGGGGCCATAGGTTTCACTAGTGGATTCTCTCAATATAGCATAAGTATTACGGTGGGTGAAATACTGTCGAGCAATTGATATAAAAGTGCATAGTTATGAGAATATCTAGGCATGATCATGTATATAGGCATCACATCCGCGACAAGTAGACCGACTCCTGCCTACATCTACTACTATTAATCCACACATCGACCGCTATCCAACATGCATCTAGAGTATTAAGTTCATAAGAACAGAGTAACACATTAGGCAAGATGACATGATGTAGAGGGATAAACTCAAGCAATATGATATAAACCCCATCTTATTATCCTTGATGGCAACAATACAATACGTGCCTTGCTGCCCCTGCTGTCACTGGGAAAGGACACCGCAAGATTGAACCCAAAGCTAAGCACTTCTCCCATTGCAAGAAAGATCAATCTAGTAGGCAAACAAAACTAATAATTCAAGGAGACTTGCAAAGATAACCAATCATACATAAAAGAATTCAGAGGAGATTCAAATATTTCTCATAGATAAACTTGATCATAAACCCACAGTTCATCGGATCTCGACAAACACACCGCAAAAAGAGTTACATCGAATAGATCTCCAAGAAGATCGAGGAGAACATTGTATTGAGATTCCAAGAGAGAGAAGAAGCCATCTAGCTAATAACTATGGACCCGAAGGTCTGTGGTAAACTACTCAACTCATCAGAGAGGCTATGGTGTTGATGTAGAAGCCCTCCGTGATCGATTCCCCCTCCGGCGGAGCACGGGAAAAGGCTCCAAGATGGGATCTCATGGGTACAGAAGGTTGCGGCGGTGGAAATAGGGTTTCATGGTGCTCCTGGATGTTTTCGGGGTATGATGATATATATAGGCGAAAGAAGTCGGTCAGGGGAGCCACGAGGGGCCCACAGGGGTGGGGGGCGCGCCCTGGACTCTCGTGGCCGCCTTGTTTGCTTGTTGATGTACACTCCAAGTCTCCTGGATTGCGTTTGTTCCAAAAATAACTCTCCCGAAGGTTTCATTCCGTTTGGACTCCGTTTGATATTCCTTTTCTGCGAAACACTAAAATAGGCAAGAAAACAACAATTTGGGCTGGGCCTCCGGTTAATAGGTTAGTCCCAAAAATGATATAAATGTTCTTAGTAAAGCCCATAAACATCCAAAACGGGTAATATAATAGTATGGAATAATAAAAAATTATACATACGTTGGAGACGTATCAAGCATCCCCAAGCTTGCACTAGTGAAAGTATGAACCTTAGGCCTTGTTTCGAAGCACTGCAATACCGTTTATGCTCACTTTTGCTATTAGTTACCTTTCTGTTTTTATATTTTCAGATTACAAAAACCTATATTTACCATCCATATTGCACTTGTATCACCATCTCTTCGCCGAACTAGTGCACCTATATAATTTACTATTGTATTGGGTGTGTTGGGGACACAAGAGACTGCTTATTATTTGGTTGCAGGGTTGCTTGAGAGGGACCATCTTCATCCTACGCCTCCCACAGATTGACAAACCTTAGGTTATCCACTTGAGGGAAATTTGCTACTGTCCTACAAACCTCTGCACTTGGAGGCCCAACCACGTCTACAAGAAATGGTTGAGTAGTAGACATCAAGCTCTTTTCTGGCGCCTTTGCCGGGGAGGTGAGTGCTTGAAGGTATATCTTTAGATCTTGCAATCAAATCTTTTAGTTTCTTGTTTTATCACTAGTTTAGTTTATAAAAGAAAACTAAAAAAAATGGAATTAAGGGTGCCTCATATGCTTCATCTTTTTAATGTCTTTCGTGAAAATGATGGGAAGGAACATTGTGCTCAAGTACTAGAACAAGAATTACATAGAATTCTTGGCATAAAATATGTGAATAATGAGCATGATTGCAATGTTGTTAGTATGAATTTTATGAATACCCATGATGCTAATGATATGCAAAGCCACAAGCTTGGGGATGCTATGTTTGATGAATATGATATTTTTAGTCCCCCAAGTATTGAGAGAAAATTTATTATGATGAAAGCATGCCTCCTATTTATGATGATTATTGTGATGACACGTATGCTATAAAGAATAAAGATAACCATGAAACTTGTCATCATGATTTTAATTTTCAATTGGATTATGCTTCACATGATAGTTATTTTGTTGAGTTTGCTCCCACTACTATTCTTGAGAAGAAATTTGCTTATGTGGAGAGTAATAAAAATTCTATACTTGTGGCTCATGAAAAGAATGTTTTATGTGATAGTTATATTGTTGAATTCATTCATGATGCTACTGAAAATTATTATGAGGGAGGAATATATTCTTGTAGGAATTGCAATAATATCAAGTTTCCTCTCTATGTGCTTAAAGTTTTAAAGTTTTGAAGTTGGAATACAGTAGTTTTAACACCAATATAAATAAAGAATGAGTTCATTACAATACCTTAAAGTGGTGGTTTGTTTTATTTCGCTAACGGAGCTCATGAGATTTTCTGTTGAGTTTTGTGTTGTGAAGTTTTCAAGTTTTTGGGTAAAGATTTGATGGATTATGGAATAAGGAGTGACAAGAGCCTAATCTTGGGGATGCCCAAGGCGCCCCAAGGTAATATTGAAGGACAACCAAGAGCCTAAGCTTGGGGATGCCCCGGATGGCATCCCCTCTTTCGTCTTCGTTCATCGGTAACTTTACTTGGAGCTATATTTTTATTCACCACATGATATGTGTTTTGCTTGGAGCATCATTTTCTTTTTTTAGTATTTGCTTGCTGTTATTTAGAATAATGTTTTGCATCTATATTTTCAATAAAAATGTCAAGGATAGCCTTTACCATGTTTATTTTGCAAGTATACATGTTGCTGTTTTAAAACAGAAAGTTTACCGCTGTTGCAAAAATTCCCTAGAAAAGTTAGAAAATGATAAATTGTTAACTTTTTGCATATTGAGCTCTGATAAATCTTATAAAGTGTGGTAAGAATTTCATAATTTTTGGAGTTAGGTAAGTATGATGAATCTTGCATTCTTTACAGACTATACTGTTTTGGCAGATTGCTGTTATGTTTGCATTGTTTGCATATGTTTGCTTGTTTAATGATTCTATTTGAAGATAGGAGTGTTAAATATGCAGAGGAATTTAGTATGCAATGTTGAATAATAATTTTTGTGATTTGTTACAGTAGAAAATGATAAGGTTTTTGCATTGGTTTATACTAACTTATCTCATGAGTTCTTGTTGAGTTTGGTGTGGATGAAGCTTTCGAGATTTAAGAAACCGAGATATAAAAGGAATTAAGGAGACACAAAATCTCAAGCTTGGGGATTCCCAAGGCACCCCAAGATAATATTTCAAGAAGTCTCAAGCATCCAAGCTTGGAGATGCCTCGGTAGGCATCCCACCTTTGTTCTTCAACAATTATCGGTTAGTATCGGTTGAACCTAAGTTTTTACTTCTTCACATGATGCGTGCTATCCTTGAAATGTCATTTTGTTTTGTGTTGCTTGCTCTTTGAATAATGTCCCAAGATCTGAAATTCTTAAATGAGAGAGAGTCTTCACGTAGCTACATGATTATTCAACTACTCATTGATCTTCACTTATATCTTTTGGAGTAGTTTGTCATTTGCTCTTGTGCTTCACTTATATCTTTTTAGAGCACGGTGGTGGTTATATTTTATAGAAATTGTTTATCTCTCATGCTTCACTTATATTATTTTGGGAGTCTTTTAGAACAGCATGGTAATTTGCTTTGGTTATGAATTTATTCCTAATATGATGGGCATCCAAGATAGGTATAGTAAAAACTATCATAGAAAGTGCATTGAATACTATGAGAAGTTTGATACTTGATGATTGTTTTGAGATATGAGGATGGTAATATTAGGGTCATGCTAGTTGAGTAGTTGTGAATTTGAGGAATATTTGTGTTAAAAGTTTGTGATTCACGTAGCATGCACGTATGGTGAACCGTTATGTGATGAAGTTGGAGCATGATTTATTTATTGATTGTCTTCCTTCTGTGTGGAGGTCGGGATCGCGCGATGGTTAACTCCTCCCAACCCTTCCCCTAGGAGCATGCGTTTAGTACTTTGTTTTGATAACTTGTAGATTTTTGCAATAAGTATATGAGTTCTTCATGACTAATGTTGAGTCCATGGATTATACACACTCTCACCCTTCCACCATTGCTAGCCTTTCTTGTGCTGCGCAACTTTCGCCGGTATCATACACCCACCATGTACCTTCCTCAAAACAGCCACCATACCTACCTATTATGGCATTTCCATAGCCATTCCGAGATATATTGCCATGCAACTTTCCATCGTTCCGTTTATTATGACGCGCTCCATCATTGTCATATTTCTTTTGCATGATCATGTAGTTGACATCATATTTGTGGCAAAGCCACCACTATAATTTTTTCATACATGTCACTCTTGATTCATTGCACATCCCGGTACACCGCTGGAGGCATTCACATAGAGTCATATTTTGTTCTAAGTATTGAGTTGTAATTTTTGAGTTGTAAGTAAATAAAAGTGCGATGGTCATCATTATTAGAGCATTGTCCCATGTAAGGAAAGGATGATGGAAGCAATGATTCCCTCACAAGTTGGGATGAGTCTCCGGACTTTATGAAAAATAAAAGAGGCCAAAGAAGCCCAAATAATAAAAAAAAGAGGCCAAAGAAGCCCACCGAAAAAATGAGAGAAAAAGAGAGAAGGGACAATGTTACTATCCTTTTACCACACGTGTGCTTCGAAGTAGCACCATGATCTTCATGATAGAGAGTCTCCTATGTTGTCACCTTCATATGCTAGTGGGAATTTTTCATTATAGAACTTTGCTTGTATAATCCAATGATGGGCTTCCTCAAATTGCCCTAGGTCTTCGTGAGCAAGCAAGTTGGATGCACACCCACTTAGTTTCTTTTGATGAGCTTTCGTACACTTATAGCTCTAGTGCATCCGTTGCATGGCAATCCCTACTCACTCACATTGATATCTATTGATGGGCATCTCCATAGCCCGTTGATACGCCTAGTTGATGTGAGACTATCTTCCTCATTTCTGTCTTCTCCAACCACCATATTCTATTCCACCTATAGTGCTATGTCCATGGCTCACGCTGATGTATTACGTGAAAGTTGAAAAAGTTTGAGAATACTAAAGTATGAAACAATTGCTTGGCTAAAACCAGGGTTGTGCATGATTTAAATATTTTGTGTGATGAAGATAGAGCATAGCCAGACTATATGATTTTGTAGGGATAACTTTCGTTGGCCATGTATTTTGAGAAAAAATGATTACTTGTTAGTATGCTTGAAGTATTACTATTTTTATGTTAATACTAAACTTTTATCTTGAATCTTTTGGATCTGGACATTCATGCCACAATAAAGAGAATTACATTGATAAATATGTTGGGTAGCATTCCACATCAAAAATTCTGTTTTTATCATTTACCTACTCGAGGACGAGCAGGAATTAAGCTTGGGGATGCTTGATACGTCTCCAACGTATCTATAATTTTTGATTGTTCCATGCTATTATATTACCTGTTTTGGATGTTTAATGGACTTTACTATACACTTTTATATCATTTTTGGGACTAACCTATTAACTGGAGGCCCAGTCCAAATTGCTGTTTTTTTGCCTATTTCAGTGTTTCGCAGAAAAGGAATATCAAACGGAGTCCAAACGGAATGAAACCTTCCGGAGATTTATTTTTCGAACAAACGCAATCCAAGAGACTTGGAGTATACGTCAGGGAAGCAACGAGGTGGCCACGAGGGTCCAGGGCGCGCCCTACCCCCTCGGCGCGCCCCCACCCTCGTGGGCCCCTTGTGGCTCCCTTGACCGACTTCTTTCGCCTATATATATATCCATATACCCCGAAAACATCTAGGAGCACGATAGATCAGGAGTTCTGCCGCCGCAAGCCTCTGTGGCCACCAAAAACCAATCGGGATCCTGTTCCGGCACCCTGCCAGAGGGGGATCCATCACCGGTGGCCATCTTCATCATCCTGGCGCTCTCCATGACGAGGAGGGAGTAGTTCACCCTCGGGGCTGAGGGTATGTACCAGTAGCTATATGTTTGATCTCTCTCTCTCTCTCTCTCTCTCTCTCTCTCTCTCGTGTTCTTGATTCGACACGATCTTGATGTACTGCAAGCTTTGCTATTATAGTTGGATCTTATGATGTTTCTCCCCCTCTACTCTCTTGTAATGGAATGAGTTTTCCCTTTGAAGTTATCTTATCAGATTGAGTCTTTAACGATTTGAGAACACTTGATGTATGTCTTGCATGTGCTTATCTGTGGTGATAATTGGATATTCACGTGATCTACTTGATGTATGTTTTGGTTATCAACTTGCGGGTTCAGTGACCTTGTGAACTTATGCATAGGGCTTGGCACACGTTTTCGTCTTGATTCTCCGGTAGAAACTTTGGGGCACTCTTTGAAGTTCTTTGTGTTGGTTGAATATATGAATCTGAAATTGTGTGATGCATATCGTATAATCATACCCACGAATACTTGAGGTGACATTGGAGTATCTAGGTGACACTAGGGTTTTGGTTGATTTGTGTCTTAAGGTGTTATTCTAGTATGAACTCTATGATAGATCGAACGGTAAGAATAGCTTCATGTTATTTTACTACGGACTCTTGAATAGATCGATCAGAAAGGATAACTTTGAGGTGGTTTCGTACCCTACAATAATCTCTTCGTTTGTTCTCCGCTATTAGTGACTTTGGAGTGACTCTTTGTTGCATGTTGAGGGATAATTATATGATCTAGTTATGTTATTATTGTTGAGAGAACTTGCACTAGTGAAAGTATGAACCTTAGGCCTTGTTTCGAAGCATTGCAATACTGTTTACGCTCACTTTTGCTATTAGTTACCTTGCTGTTTTTATATTTTCAGATTACAAAAACCTATATCTACCATCCATATTGCACTTGTATCACCATCTATTCGCCGAACTAGTGCACCTATACAATTTACTATTGTATTGGGTGTGTTGGGGACACAAGAGACTCTTTGTTATTTGGTTGCAGGGTTGCTTGAGAGAGACCATCTTCATCCTACGCCTCCCACGGATTGATAAACCTTAGGTCATCCACTTGAGGGAAATTTGCTACTGTCCTACAATCCTCTGCACTTGGAGGCCCAACAACATCTACAAGAAGAAGGTTGTGTAGTAGACATCATTCCATCGAACCAGATTGGGCGCTAGTCTTGGAGTTCAGCTCCGCAGACATCTTCCAGCACTCGCCTTTTGGCGATGTGTTAAACTCATTAAAATCCCTCTCCTTGTCAGGGGACTCTCGGCCGAACTATGTCCGGCTCGAATGGGAAGCGGACGACGAAGAACTTCGTTTCCCACCCACCACCCACTTTATAGCCACTTTCGATGACTTAACCGACATGCTTGATTACGACTTCGAAGACATCGATGGTATGGACGACGATCCGGAGAGAGCAGGAACCACCCCCTATAGGGCGTTGGACAACCATCTCGTCGTACGACATATACATGGTGCATACACCCAAAGAAAACAACGACGACGATGAAAATCCAGTCGAGGATAAACCTCCTGAGATACAGCCAAAGCGCCAACGTCAGCGGCGCTGCTCTAAGCCACGCCGTAGTAAAAACAACAATATCATCATAGGAGAAAATAACACTCCGGACGACACCGAAGATAATGAAGACCCTGTTGAGCCAACCTCCAAGCAGGAGGAACGGGAGGATGGGCGAGTCCGCCCTGGCGAACAGGCCATGAATGAAGACTCGGAGGATAGCAACTACCTTCCGCTCTCTGAGGATGAGGTAAGCCTTGGTGATGAAGATTTTATCGTGCCTGAGGAGCCCGCCGAACAGGAACACTTTAAGCGCCGGCTAACTGCCACTGCAAGGAGCCTAAAAAAGAAGCAGTAGCAGCTTCAAGCTGATCAAGATCTGCTCAATGAAAGATGGACTGATGTCCTGGCAGCCGAGGAATATGGCCTCGAGCGCCCAACCAAAAGCTATCCGAAGCGCAAATGGTTACCATAGTTCGATGACGAGGCGCCGGAGCCCGTCCTTCTAATGCATAATGCAGCTGACCGACCACCACGTGGCTAGGACAAAGCGGCACCTCGAGCCCATTACCAGCCCGCACTACCTCGCCGAACAAACAGAAATACAACAGCTCGGGGATACACACATGACCTACGACATGACTTGGAAAACAGAGTAGGTCAGACATGGTCAATCTATGGATCACGGGGGCATGCCCCGATGCGCGACGACAGCCACCTGGCCGGACGTGACAAACATAATCACGACCGAGCCGAAATCCGCAGACGAACTCCATCCGAGCTACGTCACGACTTGGCCCGATATAGAGGCGCCACACACCCCCTTTGCTTCACTGACAAAGTAATGGGACACGATTTCCCAGAAGGGTTTAAACCCATGAACATCGAATCATATGATGGCACAATAGACCCCCGCGGTATGGATTGAGGACTTTCTTCTCCATATTCATATCGCCGCGATGATGATCTTAATGCCATCAAATACCTCCCGCTCAAACTCAAGGGACCAGCTAGGTACTGGTTGAACAGTCTGCCCGAAAACTCCATTGACAGCTGGGAGGACTTGGAGGATGCCTTCCTCGACAACTTCCAAGGCACATATGTCTGACCTCCGGACGCTGATGACCTAAGTCGCATAATCCAATAGCCCGGAGAGTCAGCCAGGAAATTCTAGACTAGGTTCTTAACTAAAAAGAACCAGATTGTCAACTATCCGGACGCCGAAGCCCTAGCGGCCTTTAAGCACAGCATCCGCGATGAATGGCTGGCCAGACACCTCGGCCAGGAAAAACCGAAGTCCATGTCAGCCCTTACGACACTCATGACCCTCTTCTGTGCGGGCAAAGATAACTGGCTACCCCATAGCAACAAAAACACAAGCGAACCTGGCGCTTCTGAAGCCAGAAACAGCAACAGCAAGCCCCGGCGCAATAGACATAAGCGTCGAAACAACGGTGACAACATCGAAGACACGGCGGTCAATGCCGGATTGAGTAGCCCTAAGTCCGGTCAGCGGAAGAAGCCATTTAAGAGAAATAATCTGGGCCCGTCCAGTTTGGACCGCATACTAGATCGACCATGCCAAATCCACGGCACCCCTGACAAACCAACAAATCATACCAGCAGAGAGTGTTAGGTTTTTAAACAGGCCGGCAAGCTAAATGCCGAGAACAAGGAGAAGGGGTCACAAAGCGAGGACGATGACGAGCCACCGAACACAGGGGGACAGAAGAAGTTTCCCCCCCAAGTTAAAACGGTAAACATGATATACGCCACCCATACCAGGTGTAAAGGCCTGCTATACGAGCTCAATCACACTGGAAGTGGTCTTCGGATCCCCGGATAATTTCCAAAGCGAAGAGTTAATCTTTGATATTGTCCCCTTCCGCAGTGGCTATCATTAACTGCTCGGACGAACCGCATTCGCTTGATTCACTGCGGTGCCGCACTATGCCTACCTCAAGCTCAAGATGCCCGGACCACGTGGTGTCATAACGGTCAATGGAAACACGGAACGCTCCCTCCGTACCGAGGAGCACACCGCGGCCCTTGCAGCAGAAGTACAGAGCTGCCTTTCCAGGCATAACCGCAATTCAATAGCCAAGCTCCCGGACACCGTCAAGCGAGTCCGAACTACTCTGTAGCAGGACAATCTAGCTCGTCCAGAGCTTGACTAGCAATTTGGCCTCCGTCCCAGTCCCAACTAGGCAGCGATACTCATGCCGCACGTACATAACTACGCACTTAAAATACCATGGGCATGGAAGGAGGCACAGCTAGACCGGATTCCGTAATGCGGCTCAAGCACCCCCTAATCCGCATACCTTCACTTTTTCCTTTTCATTTTAGGTTCTCCTCTTCCGAAGGCCCTTCCTGGTGACCTAATCATCGGACCTATCAAGGGACGGATATACCAAGAAGGCAAGAAGCTTTGACGTACAAGGGAGCCCCCAGGTGGTCTTTGCTAACGATCGTTAAACCTGTTTTAAAAAACCCACACGCAGCTCGCCCTTGGTCGTGGCATGTTAAATAGCCTTATTTGCTTATCGAATTACTTGTACAAATATGCCTTGACGTATTAATCAAATTACAATGGAAAATAATTTGCGGCTCAATATTTGCAGTGTCAGCTTATTACTTCATTTTTTCCTTTTCTTTATATTTTTTATCAATTGCACCCGTACACTCTGGTATGCCTTAATTCACCAGGGGCTTCATCATACCTCGTAACACAGCAATAAAGTCCGAACACTTTTATCGTACAGTTCGGCACCCCAAACTTATAGCATTATATGCATCGGCTCCGAATCATGTCTTTGGTCAATAGTTGGGTTTCCCGGCTCCTGTGCTTACTACCTTAAGTTCCGCTATATCGGCTACGGTAGTAAAGGGAGAACTACTGCAATTGTGTCCCGGTTCTTCCGGATGAGCACCTCAGTAGAGAAAGACGAAAACTGACTGTCATGATGTGGCGAGAGCTGGTCAGCTGTTCGAGAGGTTTCAAATCCTTAGAGATTTTTTCCGCATTATGCAAGGAAACGGTTTTTATCCGATCAGGTGTTTACAATGTCCCAAGTCCGGACTTCCGAACACTAGGGGCTGCGCCTAAATTTTTGTTGTCAAACTCCTATGCCTAAGTGAGGGAGATAAAGCCGTATAGTCCGATTGCCTTGTTCGTTGCGCTAAACAGCTCCTTGAAGGATCAAACTCTAGAGTAAAGAGTGTTTAGATTTATCCCGAACACCCCCGTACTATCTACGTGAGGGCAGAAGCCGACGAATGGCCAACTCTTAGATTTCATAAATGGCCGCACATGATGTAAAATTTTAATTATATTACATAACGATCTGTTTCATAATACAAGACAGGATAACATGAGTGTATTCATGGGAATATGATATCCTTAGCACATTGCTCTGCCACAAGGCGGGATCCCTCCAGGACACTGTCAAAATACAGTTGGGGTCTGCGGTGCTCCTTGCCCTCGAGCGGCCCCTCGGTCATCAGCTTCGTGGCGTCCATCTTCGCCCAGTGCATCTTGGCGTGGGCAAAGGCCATTTGCGCTCCTTCAATACAGACCGACCGCTTGATGGCTTCAACCCTAGGGCAGGCGCTGACAAGCCGCTTCACGAGTCCGAAGTAGCTGCTGGGAATGGCTTCGCCAGGCCATAGCCGGATTATCAAATCCTTCATGGCTAGTTCGGCCGCCCTATGCAGCTCGACTAGCTGTTTCAGCTGATCGCTAAAGGGCACTGGATGTACTAGTCCAAGGTATTGCGACCAGAACAGGTTCTCCGTTGAGCTCCCCTCTTCGGCTCGATAGAATTCCGCAGCATCTGACACGCTGCATGGCAGATCCACAAATGCCCCTGGAGAGGGTAAGTAAAAGGAACCTTTCCTTCACATATCTGCTCTGCATAATGAAAGCCTTACCCGCCGTGATCTTCTTGGCCGTCTGGATTTCCTGGAGGGTGCCCTGGGCTTCGGCCCGGGCATCTTGTGCGCTCTGGTGGGCCTTGGCAAGTTCGGACTCTTGCTCCTTAAAATTGCACTCCAAGGACTCGCACTTCTTGACGGCGTCCTGGAGCTCTTGCTGAACCTCACGGACCCGGGCCTCCTGCTTCTCGCGCGCGGCTCGTTCCTTGGCCGCTTTGTCCTCGGCCTCGGCCAACGCCTTCTTGAGGGCCGCCACTTCGGTCGTTGCCCCTAATAAAGTTCATGACACTTTAGTCAGCACGAATCATTCGTCCTTCCTAAATATATACACAGGTTACTGCATACCTTGATTGTCCTCCAGCTGCTTCTTCACGCGGCCGAGCTCTTCCTCGACCCGCTCCAGATTCTGCTTCAATCCAGAGACTTCCGCAGTATGAGCGGACGCAGCTAGTAGTGACGCCTGCTTATTCACATCGACATTTTAGATTAGACTCCTGCAAAAATTATTTTATCCTCTGATTTTCTTTCTGAACACCGGACAGAGTATCAGGGGCTAGTGTCTATATTGTGAAATTATTTTTATAATTGTGTTTCTTACCTCAAAGCCTGTTAGAAGGCTCGTGAATGCTTCGGTCAGTCCGCTTTTCGTGGACTGGATCTTCTCAATCACTGTACCCATAAGGGTACGGTGTTCTTCAACAATGGAAGCGCCTCACAACGCTTCCAGCAATCTATCCAGTGCCTCTGGATGGACATAGGTCACCGAAGGAGTTGGCTCACCCCCTATTTTGAAAGAGGCAGCCTGCCTGAGTCTGGAGCCACATGGGCCTCCAGAGTTGTATTTGGCTGGGGGCCGAATTGGATACGACCCCCATCGTTGGTGTCCATAGGGGTTTGCTCCCCCATGTGTTCGGCAACCGGGGTTTCACCCTCCGGCACCATTGGGACGGCCTCCTGAGCCTCTCCCTGGCCTAGGATCCTTCGAGACAACACCTCGGTGTTGTCCACGGCCTTGGGGGAGGAGGCCGTCAGAAGGGACCTGCTGTCCGTCACCGACGGGTCCAGCGATCCCTCCGAAGAGGAGGATAGCTCGATGTTGGACCGAGCCGGACTACAAGTGCATGATCCAGCACATTAAAAACAATAAAGTAAAAATGCCGGATATATTACCGTATCTGGACACTTACGATTTGGCCAGGGGCTTGTCCTTGGGCTCCCACTCCCAGCTACTATTGGTGGCTGCTATGGAGTTGTCTGGAAGGGAAGCTTTCCCCTTCTTGGACGCCTCGGCCTCCAGATGCGTGGAGGTCGTCCTCTTCTTTCTCCCCCAGCAGGGGGAATGGATTTCTTCCTCCTCCTCCTCCTCTTCCCCATCGTCTTCGGTGACGGAGGAGTGATCCTCGGCGTCTTCGTACATTGCGTCCGATGTGCCCTGGCAACGGAGACCATCTCTGGTCCCCTTGGCCTTCTTCTTGGCCTTCTTCTCTGCCACCTGATAAGGTGCCGGAACGAGCATCTTTGTTAGAAGTGGGATTTCTGGTCCTTCGGGCAGCGTGGCTGGATAGTTAATCCTCTCCACCATCTCTATCCAGGCCTAAAAAAATTGATAGGGAAGCTTAGATTCCTTCCTCGAGTATGCCAGTAAAGGGTATACCTTGGAAACATGAAAGAACTTACCGGATTAGCCTGGCGAGTTAAGCTATGCCCACGGTCCTCTGTCATGGGCGATGGTCTCTCGCCGGCCTGGAAGAGCACCTTCCAGATATCTTCGTGCGCTGTGCCGAAGAGCTCTAGTAGTGTTTGGTGCTTGGCCGGATCAAATTCCCACAAATAGCAAGTCCGGCGTTGGCACGGAAGGATCCGACGAATGAGCATAACCTGGATCACGTTGACGAGCTTGATTCTCTTGTTCATCATGTTCTGGATGCACGTCTGGAGCCCTGTCAGCTCGTCCAAAGAGCCCCAGGCCAGGCCCTTCTCTTGCCAGGAGGTGAGCCACATCGGAAATCTGGATAGGAATGCGGGAGCCGCCGCCCAGTTGGTGCCACGCGGCTCAGTGTAGAACCATCCTGACTGCCACCCTTTTACAGTCTCCACAAAGGAGCCTTCGGGCCAGGCGACTGTAACGCCCCGCATCCGATGCGCCAGGTGTCTTCCATTTATTCACCGTCGTTGCCATGTCATTTGCTTGTGTGTTGCATTTTTCCATGTCATCATCTGCATGTTTTTCAAAACTTGCATCCGTTCGGGTTCCCCCGGTTCTCTTCGTTGTCCGTTTTGAGACCAACCACACTCGCATGCACCCATACCCCTCTCAGACCTTGTTTCGTGAGCGGGAGAAAAACGTTCTCGGAATGGGTTGAGATTTGCCGAGTGTCCTTGGTATATCATCGGTAGACCGCCTGTCAAATTTTGTTCCATTTGGAGCTCGTTTGATGCCCCAACGGTTAGTCGAGTTAACCAAAAACCCCCTTCTCTTTGCAGCCCAGCACCCCTTGACCACAACCCACCTAGCCCAGCTAACTCCCCTCCATGCTCTCCGCCGTTCGATCACGATCGTGTGGGCGAAAACCGCACCTCATTTGGGCTCTCCTAGCTCCCTCTACCTATTTAAACACCTCCCCCCTTCAAAAATCGCAGTCTAAACCCTAGTGTACCACCTCCCCGCACCGCCGGACGCATCCGCGCCGCGCCGGACATGTCCGCCGCTCCCCTCCACATCGCGCCGACCAATGGCAGGCCGCCATGTCAGCAGCGCCTCCGCCCTCGCTCAACCCCATCGTGCCACGTCGCCATCTCCAGCCCCCACCACCGCGGCTCGCCAGGCCCATCTCAGACCCGCTCGGGCCCGGACGAGCCCGCCGTAGATCCCGCGTGGCCCGCCGCCCATCGCCGGTGCCTGCCCTGCCGCCGTACGCCACCACAACATCACCGCACGTCGCCGCCCCTGCACCGCCCCGCCGTCCCTCGCCGACGACCTCGCCGTCCGCCGCCTCGGCCTTCCCGCGCCGCCATCTCCTCCTGCGGGCGCCCGAGGGAGCCCGCATCTCCGCCGCCGTCCTCCGGCCCCGCTGGCCATCGCCCTCGCGCCGCCTCGTCACCGACGATAACTACCTCGCCGCCGACCCCGCCCGAGCTCGCCCTCGTCACCCCCGGCGCGGGTTTGGCGGGATCCGGGTGGGTCAGCCCCGCTCCGACCCCACCGGACCTCCTCCACCACCGTGCGACCTCGCCGGAGTTGCCTCCTCACCGGAGCCGGCCAGATCTGGACGGCCACGTCCCGGATCACCCCGACCCGTCAACCAACGCCGTCCCGCGACCCGGATCCCTCCGTCCCACTCCGTCTCGTCCCGCGTTGACTTTTCCGAGGTGAAAATCTGCTAAGTCCCTGATTTTCATTAGCATGTTGCATTCTTGTGTGGCTTGTATCTATGTGCATGTGACTCTGTTTTGCATGAATAATATGTCGAAATGTTCACTGTGAGATGCTCTTCATTTCATTACATTGTGGTTTGCTTGTTTGAGTTCATTTTGATGCCCTAAACTTCGTTGCAAAACTGCTAAGTAAAATAAGCTGCTAAAATCTGCTGATTGTTAACATCATTTGTGCTTCTTGTGAGTGCCACAACTTTGTCCCTGTTGATACTATGATAATGATCTTGATATGCACATGTTCGAATCTTCATTATATCCATGTTTATATGATTTGCATTCATGTTAGGGTGGATCTTGATATATTAATACCTGTTGCAAAAGTGCATGTTGCTGTTAACTGCTGAAAACTGTGGTAACTTGCTGATTTGTCATTTTTGTTGCATTTTTTGTGTGCATCCTATGGGCATGATGTCTACATGTTTTAGGGGCATACTTATGCCATCTTTACAGGGGTGCAACACATGTATTTTTATATGCTCTGTAGTGAGTGCGTCAAGCTTGTGAAGTGGGCTACTTGTTGTTAATGTTCTGTCAATGCTGATTCTGCTATATCATGATGCTCTCTTGCTTGATGCTACCAATTAACACATGCATAATCTGGATATTCTTAGTTCACATGTTTTGGTGTCCTTGTTATGCTCTATCATGCCATGCCTTTGGATGTCTCATATATGTCCTGTAGCATATGTTTCCATTGCCATGACCATGCTTATATAATGTTCCAGATTTCTGTTAACTTCATGATACTATGTTGTGAGCTTGTTATTGAGTGATCCATGCCTCTTATGGAGATGATCCAATTACATGTTTTAAGTATGCTATGAGTAATTTGTTCAAATGCCATGGTTGTTAATTTTGGATGTCATATGCCTCTGTTACAAGCTTGCAAACATACTATCATAATGTTGCTCTTTTACACTTGCTGAAACTGTTTCATCATTCAATCTTGTCTTCTTGATTCCTACTAATCCATGAGTCATATGTATATGATGCCATGTTGTTATTTGCTCTTTGTTATGTTTAATTTGATGCCATGGCCCTGGTTTCTATGTTTACTTCTGTAGATTGTCTCTTTCTTGCTCTCAAGTTGCCATAATATTAACTCTGCTCATGCATATGCTGCCGTGTTATAAAGTTGCATTTTGCATTGATCATATTGGTTTAATCTTGATGCCTATTAACCTGAACCTTTAATGATATTTGAGGTATGTTATCTGTACATGAAGTGCATGTCAAGTTTGTGCTCATAAGATTCCTGTAGCATGTTGTTTTTATGTTTGCAAAGTGCCTACTTGCTGTTTTGGGCAGATTGTTGTTATAACTTGTTTGGAGTGTATGTGTTGCACCGTTGCTCCGTTTTGAGCATGCTCTATATGAAACTTTCTTGATTTTGCATGTAGTTTCATATTATCATGTTGCATTCATGTTTAGAGAGTGTTTGCTTGATGTTTGAATGCATTTTGCATCAATGCCATGTTTGACTTGTTTTGCTCATATCTTCTAGGTCGTAGCTCCGAACTAAATGAACTTTATATGTAACTTGACTAGAATTTCGTGTAGATCATCTTGGTGCATTTTAACTTGATGTTTAACAAATTTAACATAAGGTTTATTCAGTTCTGGACCAATTTTAAAATTTGCATATGAGGACTTACCGAATTTATTATATGTTATTTCCAGCCTCATTTAAACTTGCTTTGATTTGTTGCTCTTGTAGGCATCATCTATTTCCATGAGTAGCATCATATAGCCTTTGTCATGCATCATAGTTGGTTGAGCATCATGTCATGTTCATGTGTTGTGTGTTTACCGTGGTGTTTGCTTCTTTCCGGTTGTGCTTCTTCTCAATAGTTCCTGTTCTGTTGCGATCATGAGGATTCGTTCATCTACGCTTGGTTCGTCTTCGCCCGTTTGTCTTCTTCATGGACTCGTTCTTCTTCCTAGCGGGATTTCAGGCAAGATGACCGTCACCCTGGATCTCACTACTATCATTGCTATGCTAGTTGCTTCATTCTATCGTTATGCTGCGCTACCTATCACTTGTTTATCAAGCCTTCCAAATTGCCATGTTACCGCTTTTGCTCAGCCCCTCTTATAGCATTGTTAGTTGCAGGCGAAGTTGAAGATTAATCCATGTTGGAACAGGATATTTTGGGATATCACAATATCTCTTATTTAATTAATGCATCTATATACTTGGTAAAGGGTGGAAGGCTCGGCCTTATGCCTGGTGTTTTGTTCCACTCTTGCCGCCTTAGTTTCCGTCATACCGGTGTTATGTTCCTTGATTTTGCGTCCCTAACACGGTGAGGGGTATGGGACCCTCTTGACAGTTCGCTTTGAATAAAACTCTTCTAGCAAGGCCCATCATTGGTTTTACCATTTGCCTAATAACAACTAAAACTTAAATAGGGGATTTTCTCTGGACCCCTAGTATTTTTAATCAACCCCCCGCGCCAGTGCTCCTCTGAGTGTTGGTCCAAACTGTCAACCGCCGGTGACCGCCAGGGGCAACTCTGGATTTGGCCTACCGGAAGTTTGGATAATCCGGTGTGCCCTGAGAACGAGATATGCGCGGCTCTTATCGGGATTTGTCAGCACATTCGGGCGGTCTTGCTGGTTTTATTTTACCATTGTCGAAATGTCTTGTGCACCGGGACCCCGAGTCTAATCGGATGTCCCATGATGGAGGATTGTCTCCGCGGATCATGAGCTTATAATGGGCTAAGTTGGGACACCCCTGCAGGGTTTAAACTTTCGAAAGCCGTGCCCGCGGTTATGTGGCAGATGGGAATTTGTTAATATCTGGTTATAGAGAACTTGACACCAGATTCGAATTAAAATACCCAACCGCGTGTGTGACCGTGATGGTCTCTTTTCAAGTGGGTTGAGAAGAGAACATGGTGGTGTTATGTTTGAGCGTAAGTAGTTTCAGGATCACTTCTTGATCACTTCTAGCTTCTCGACCATTGCGTTGCTTCTCTTCTCGCTCTTATTTGCATATAATAGCCACCATATATGCTTAGTCGCTGCTACAACCTCACCACTTATACTTTCCATACCCATTAAGCTTTGTTAGTCTTGATACCCATGGTAATGGGATTGCTGAGTCCTCGTGGCTCACATATTACTACAACAACAGTTGCAGGCACAGGTTGCGATGATCATGACGTGAGAGGGATGCTAGTTTGTTTTGAGTTCTTCTTCTTCTTCATCGTTCAAGGGATAGGTTCCTGGTCGGCAGCCTGGGCTAGCAGGGCGGATGTCGTTTGAGTTTCTGTTTGTGTTTTATCCTTAGTCGGTTGATGCTATTATGTATGATGTTGTTGTATTTGTGTGGCATTGTATGCCTCTTGTATGTATCCCCAACTTTTATGTAATGGTATGATGTAATGATATCCACCTTGTAAAAGCGTCTCCAATATGCGCTTATATCCTTGGTGGGACGTTTGAGTTCCTTTAGGATAGGGGTCGCATATTGGGCGTGACAGTGACATTGGGCATCTTGCCCACCATGGCGCCTCCGCACTCTGCTTGTTGGCCACTCACCACCTTCGGCTTCACATTGAAGGTCTTCAGCCATAGGCCAAAGTGAGGTGGAAAGCGGAGGAAGGCCTCGCACATGACAATAAATGCCGAGATGTTGAGGATAGAGTTGGGGGCCAAATCATGGAAGTCTAGCCCGTAGTAAAACATCAGTCCATGGACGAACGGGTGGAGGGGGAATCCCAGCCCGTGGATGAAGTGTGTGAGGAATACCACCCTCTCCTGGGGCTCCGTGGTGGGGACAATCTGTCCCTTGGCCGGAAGTCGGTGAACGATTTCCTTGGCTAGGTACCCGGCCTCCCGGAGCTTCTTGATGTCCTTCTCCTTGACGGAGGAGGCCATCCACTTGCCTCCTGCTCTGGATCCGGACATGATTAGAGTGCTTTTTTAGGCGGAAAAGGCGAGAGCTTGGGCGCTGGAGCTCGAGAATGGATGGGCAGGGGAAGGAGAAGGCGTGGGTGAACAAGGATGAATCCTTATCTCTTTATAAAGGCAGTGAAAGTCATGCGCCTCCCCACTCGCCTTAAAACTCGCCTATTCCCCAAGGGCCGTGCAGATGACACGGTTGGATTATCCATGCCCATATTGATGAGAATCCCGTGATAAGGGGACACGATCTCTGCTTTGGCAAGACGTGCCAATGAAATCGCACCTCGAAATACGGAGCGACAGGCTAAAAAACAGTTCAAATAATGGCCGAGCAGTGGCGTGATGTCACGCTACAAAAAGTTGTCAGCGGATTGGACTCGTGAAATATTATACTCTCTACGGTTGTATGTAGTAATTGTTTTGCAGAGCCGGACACATTTTCTATGTTTGGAAGGCTATGTTGGAATATTCGGAGAAGGAACCCGCCTTGCAATGCCGAAGACAACCTGCGCGCCGGACTCATCGTCATTGAAGCCTGGTTCAGGTGCTACTGAGGGAGTCCTGGATTAAGGGGTCCTTGGACAGCCGAACTATATACAAGACGAAGACTTCTTCCCGTGTCCGGATGGGACTCTTCTTGGCGTAGAAGGCAAGCTTGGCGATTCGGATATGTAGATTCCTTTCTCTGTAACCGACTTTGTACAACCCTAGCCCCCTCCAGTGTCTATATAAACCGGAGGGTTTAGGCTTCTAGGGTTTAGCCACAACAATCATAACCTCATAGGATAGACTTCTAGGGTTTAGCCATTATGATCTCGTGGTAGATCTACTCTTGTAATACTCATATTCATCAAGATCAATCAAGCAGGAAGTAGGGTATTACCTCCATAGAGAGGGTCCGAACCTGGGTAAACATTGTGTCCCCCGCCTCCTGTTACCATTAGCCTTAGACGCACAGTTCGGGACCCCCTACCCGAGATCCGCCGGTTTTGACACTAACACTCACCCGACTGAGATTTAAGAGAGAAAAAAAGAAAATCTGAAAAGAAAAATTTGCACGGATCTTGATGTAAGATCCGACGGACCTATATAGCATCTACTGCGACTTATAGCAATACTGATGAATATATAAGGACGACCACAATGGATAATAGTTGTTTTACATATCTTGGAAGATAAATTAAAAAGCCACATGTGGCTACGCCCGAAATACACAAGGGCAAAAGAAGAAGGGAGATGCATACAACGATCTAGCTCGCTGATCTCTACTTTCTTGATGCGCTGCAGGTCGCGGAGACTAGTTCTCGCGGCGAGCAGCGATGATCTCTTTCATCTGTTTCATGTCCTTAATATGCTTCTCGGCAGCACCCATAGATTCCTCCACCAGCCTTTCACGCTCGATGCGGAGCATGGCATTCTCGTCCATAAGTTTCTTGATGATGACGCCCGTCCTCTTCAACAAGGCAGCGGTCTCCTCCGCCTGCTTCGTCCTTCCAGCGATCTTCACCATCAACAGGTCGCGCTCGGCCCGGAGCTTCGCATTTCCCTCCCCTAGTTGCCGGATGACGCCGGTAGCCTGTTCAAACGAGGCATTCATCTTGTCCTGCAGCTTCTTCCAGCCGAAGATCTGATCCACCTAGCTATGGACGATCACATGCATGCACCTATAAGAGTCCTCGCCTGCCCGCGAGACATTTTCCTAGGCCTCTACGGCTCGGGAGGACATCTTTGCTGCATTTGCGGCGCGGCGAGACATCTCTACTACTTCCGCGGTGGGACCTCCATGCTGCTTTGGTGGCGCGGCGGGACCTCTGTGTTGCTACTGTCGCGCGGCAGGACATGTCGGATGATTTCGCGGCGAGGCGGGACATCTCTCGTGCTTCCGCTTCCATGCTCGCCTCTCCCTGGTGGTAATTGTCGGTGTGAAAACTGGCAGATCTCAGGTAGGGGGGCCCAAGCTGTGCGTCTAAGGATCGATGGTAACAAGAAGCCAGGGGACAGTGTTTACCCAGATTCGGGCCCTCTTGATAGAGGTAAAACCCTACTCCTGCTTGATTATATTTGACGAGTATGAAGATTACAAGAGTTGATCTACCTCGAGATCGTAATGGCTTACCCGAGATGTCTAGCCTTTGAAGATTCCGATGATGATGAAAAGTTACCCTCCACAGACTAACCCCTCCAGTTTATATACACACTGGAGGGTGTCTAGGGTTTGTACAAGGTCGGTTTATTAGGGAAGGGAACCTCCGGACTCTATTCTTGCTGTCCATGTATTGAGAAGTCCCATCCAAACATGGTAGATAATCTTCAGCTTGATCCTATACGGCCCATGCAACCAGGCCCATACTCCTCGACCGGACACCTGAGGACCCCTGAATCCAGGACTCCCTTAGTAGCCCCCGAACTTGGCTTCAATGATGATGTAGTATGAGGACTCAAGTCTTCGGCTTTGCGAGACAGGTTCCCCATTATATTCCGGATTGACGATAGTCTGGCACCGGTTTCCGCATCCAGTCTTTATGATTCCTCCCTGCTGTGGCCTCGATTTCCACGCGTACGAGTGAATGCGAACGGTCCGTTATCCCTGTATTTTAATATTCCTGACACGCACAAGCCGCACCTATAAAACGAGGTGAGATCTTCAAAATGCCATCCCGCATCACACCAAAAGCAATAGAGCAAGCCACGGAAAATTTCAGACCATGGCGAGTGCCCCTTGCTCCTCCTTGCGCCCTCATGGCCCTCAAGGGGACTGGCAGAGTTGCTCTGTATCCCACCTCCAGCTCAATCAGCTCCAAACACAAGGGTATCTCCCTCCCTCGGATCTAGTCTCCATACGGGCGCGGTTAAATACCATAGGTGCTAATGCATTGGCGTAGAATTTCCCCAGCCAAGGGGAGAGTGTGTGCTTCATCTCATTCCTTTTGAGGGGCGTGGGATTCCCAATCCACCCCTTCCTTAGGGGCCTACTGGAACACTATGGGATCCAGCTGCACAACCTCACACCAGGTTCTATTTTACATATCTCCGGTTTCGTCGCCCTTTGCGAATTGCTTTTGGGCTGCGAGGCTCACTTTGAACTCTGGAAAAAGTTCTTCTGCCTCGTCCCCCGCCATCAGGGCGATGAGTCTATTTTTGAAGTGGGCGGCTCCGAAGTATGGTGTATAGCTGGATCCGGCTACCCAGCCGGGACTGCAAAGAAGGGCTCCGCCGAATGGTCTTTGGAATGGTTCTATATCAATGGTGTACCTCTTCCGGACCCTGTTCGGCGCGGACTGCCAGAATTTTCCAGCGCCTCCTTGAAGAAGCTATATAGCTGGCATCCCAAGTCCCCTGCTCGGGAAGACAGTGCGGAAGTGATGAGATTGGTAAACAAGGTCAGGGTACTGACCCGTTCCGGACTCTCCATAGTGGAAGTTATGGCCATTACGATACAAAGATGCATCTAGCCACTTCAATCCTGGGTAACCCCCTTATGGAACTATAACGAGGAAGACAATGCATCCTGCTATAGGCGAAAGGGTCCAGATAGCCAAGCCGCATTGGCCACAACATTGGCCGACCTCTATAAAGGATAAGAAGAAGACTTCCTTCGTTGAAATTTTTTGAAGGCCGTAAGAGGAAGCTATCTCCCATTCGTCATCAAACATGCATTGTTCCCTCTCGGAACCACGAGCCTTCTAGTGAGTTGCTCCGGTTTGTGAGGGGTGTGTGCACAAACTTTTGTCAAACAGGCCAATTTTTTACCACATCATCTTGGTGGCATGACATTACATCAACCTAGGTTTCATGTTTTTAAACCATTTTTTAATTTTTTGGAATAAAAATGCCATGGCACTCCATGCATGTGTCCATGCCGTGAGACCAATATGTTTGAAAATTCCTTCTAATTTATTGCACATGGAATAAACTCGCACACAAGTACACCAATATGATTTTTCAAAACGTTATGGTTAGCTGTTGCATGTAGATGTAGTTCAAATTTGAATTATGGTCATTAAATGGCTAGAAAACCATTTAAATGTCTTCAAAAGGTCAAACAACCCCTGAAATTTTCCAAATTTTCACATGACAGTTGTATTAGTGCACGTTACACGTAGAAATTTTTTGAAGGCCATAAGAGGAAGCTATCTCCTGATTGTCATCAAACATGCAGTTCCCTCTCGGAACCACGAGCCATCTAGTGAGTTGCTCCGATTTGTGAGCGGTGTGTGTCCAAACTTTCGTGAAACAGGCCAATTTTTTTACCATATCATCTTGGTGGCATGACATTACATCAAGCAAGGTTTCATGTTCTTCTGATCATTTTTTAATTTTTTGGAATTAAAATGCCATGGTACTCCATGCATGTGTCCATGCCGTGAGACCAATGTGTTTGAAAATTCCTTCTAATTTACTGCACATGGAATTAACTCACACATAAGTACACAATATGATTTTTCAAACCGTTATGGTTAGCCGTTGCATGTTGATGTAGTTCAAATTTGAATTACGGTCATTAAATGGCTAGAAAATCACTTAAATGTCTTCAAAAGGTCAAATAACCCCTGAAATTTTCCAAATTTTCACATGACAGTTGTATTAGTGCACGTTACACGTAGAAAAAATTTGAAGGCCGTAAGGGGAAGCTATCTCCCGTTCGTCATCAAACATGCATTGTTCCCTCTTGAAACCACGAGCCTTCTAGTGAGTTGCTCCGGTTTATGAGGGGTGTGTGTCCAAACTTTCGTCAAACAGGACAATTTTTTTACCACATTATCTATATCTTATGTATGATCATTCACTTTGCTTGGTGAACAGTGCTTGTTCCTTATTTTTATCATTTTGAGCGCTCCACCAAGATGTATGTGACATGGAAGAGTAACCCATGATCCTAGTTGATTGTGCATTTGCATTCAAAAGAAAATTTTAAATAATGCACAAATTTAGGGGGAGCTCTTTCTTATCACATACTTCTTGAAGTGATGATGCATTTCATTCTCATTATCATTTGTCGAAGCTTTGTTCCATATGTTGTCATCAATTACCAAAAAGGGGGAGATTGGAAGTTCAACTAATCCCTGGGTGGTTTTGGTAATTCTTAACACCATATAGCTCATTGAACTAATGCTCTTTCAAGATGATCATTACGGAAAGTTCAATGATTGACATGGCATGGACTAGAAATGTGGACCTCTCAAAATGCGAAGGACACATATCGGCAACAAGCTCAAGACTCTACATTTTTATTTAAGTGATCCAAGATCACATTGAGTCAATAGGAAAGCCAATACTATTAAAAGGTGATGAGGTGTTGCTTAATGGCTTACTTTCTCAAAATGCTTAGTGATATTCTCCAAAACTCTCAACCACTTTCTCATTTCC
Source organism: Triticum timopheevii (assembly GCA_963921465.1). Taxonomy (NCBI): domain Eukaryota; kingdom Viridiplantae; phylum Streptophyta; class Magnoliopsida; order Poales; family Poaceae; genus Triticum; species Triticum timopheevii. The sequence continues at coordinate 222,380,558 of OY997266.1, forward strand.
ACATATGTCCCAAACCTAAAAGTCAAACTCGGCCCCACCAATTTGATCTATCCGGTGCCAACAAGTTTCATTTGACATAGCCATTGCCACAAACCCTAGTCACTTTGGTTTCACTGATAGGGATCTCGGTCTCACCGAGATGGGATTGCAAACTCTCTGTTTCTTTTCTGTAACATTTTGGTCCCACTGAAATGAGCGAATCGCTCCCATTGAGTCTGCAATGCAAACTCCCTATTTCCTTTTCGTAACACTTCGGTGTCACCGAAGTGAGCGAATCGGTCCCATCGAGTTTGCCTGACCAACTCCCTGTGTGCTCATTACTGAAATCGGTGCCACAGACTTCATGTGATTTGTCACACCGAGATTACGTTATGCCCTAACCCTAGCGCATTGGTCCCATAGAGTTGAATGTGTCGGTCCCACCGAAAAGCCTAACATTCATATTTTGACCTGAATTGGTCTGACCAAGTGTTACCATTCGGCCTCACCGAGTTTGGGAATCTATGTGTAACGGTTAGATTTTGTGTGGAGGCTATATATACCCCTCCACCCATTCTTCATTCGTTGAGAAAGCCATCAGAACGTGCCTACACTTCCAGCATTCATTTTCTGAGAGAGAACCACCTACTCATGTGTTGAGACCAAGACATTCGAATCTAACCTCAAGAATCTTGATCTCTAGCCTTCCCCAAGTTGCTTTCCACTCAATAAGCACAAGAGCAAGGAGTTCATCATCAACACACCATCTATTACCTTTTGGAAAGTGGTGTCTCCTAGATTGGTGAGGTGTCACTTGGGAGTCTCCATCAAGATTGTGGAGTTGAACCAAGGAGTTTGTAAGGGCAAGAAGATTGCTTACTTCATGAATATCTACCCTAGTGAGGCAAGTCCTTCATGTGCGATGACCATGGTGGGATAGACAAGGTTGCTTCTTCGTGGACCCTTCATGGGTGGAGCCCTCCGTGGACTCGCGCAACCGTTACCCTTCGTGGGTTGAAGTCTCCATCAACATGGATGTACGATAGCACCACCTATCGGAACCACGCCAAAAATCTCCTGTCAACATTGCGTTTGCTCCCTCCAAACTCCTCCCATTTAATTTATTGCAAGTTGCATGCTTTACTTTCCGCTGCTCATATACTCTTTGCATGCTTGCTTGAATTGTGTTGAGATTGCTTGACTTGTGCTAGGTTGCTAAAATCTGCCAAAAATTAAAATTGGGAAAAGTTTAAGTTTTTATTTGGTCAAGTAGTCTAATCACCCCCCTCTAGACATACTTTCGATCCTCCAACATTACATCAACCAAGGTTTCAGGTTTTTCTGATCATTTAATATTTTTTTAGAACTAAAATGCCATGGCACTCCGTGCATGTGCCATGCCGTCAGACCAATATGTTTGAAAATTCGTTCTAGTTTACTGCACATGGAATTAACACGCACACAAGTACACAAATATGATTTTCCAACCGTTATGGTTAGTCGTTGCATGTAGATGTACTTCAAATTTGAATTACGGTCATTAAATGGCTAAAAAAATCACTTAAATGTCTTCAAAAGGTCAAATGACCCCTAAAATTTTCCAAATTTTCACATGACAGTTGTATTAGTGCACGTTACACATAGAAAATTTTTGAAGGCCGTAAGAGGAAGCTATCTCTCGTTCGTTATCAAACAATGCACTATTTCCTCTCGGAACCACGAGCCTTCTAGTGAGTTGCTTCGATTTGTGAGGGGTGTGTGTCCAAACTTACATCAAACAGGCCAATTTTTTTACCACATCATCTTGGTGGGATGACATTACATCAACCAAGGTTTCATGTTTTTCTGATCTTTTTTAATTTGTTGCAATTAAAATGCCATGGAACTCCATGCATGTGTCCATGCCGTGAGACCAATATGTTTGAAAATTCCTTCTACTGCAGGTGCAATTAACTCGCGCACAAGTACACAAATATTATTTTTCAAACAGTTATGGTTAGCTGTTGCATGTAGATGTAGTTCAAATTTGAATTACGGTTATTTAATGGCTAGAAAATCACTTAAATGTCATCAAAAGGTCAAATGACCCCTGGAATTTTCCAAATTTGCAAATGACAGTTTTATTAGTGCACGTTACACGTAGAAATTTCTTGAAGGCCGTAAGAGGAAGCTATCTCTCATTTGTCATCAAACATGCATTGTTCCCTCCCGGAACCACGAGCCTTTTAGTGAGTTGCTCCAGTTTGTGAGGGGTGTGTGTCTAAACTTTCGTCAAACAGGCCAATTTTTTTACGACATCATCTAGGTGGCATGACATTACATCAACCAAGGTTTCATGTTTTCTGATATTTTTTATTTGTTTGGAATTTAAATGCCATGGCACTCCATGCATGTGTCCATGCCGTTAGACCAACATGTTTGAAAATTCCTTCTAATTTACTGCACATGGAATTAACTCACACACAAGTACACAAATATGATTTTTCAAACTGTTATGGTTAGCCATTGCATGTAGATGTAGTTCGAATTTGAATTACGGTCATTACATGGATAGAAAACCACTTAAATGTCTTCAAAAGGTCAAATGACCCCTGCAATTTTCCAATTTTCACATGACACTTGTATTAGTGCACATTACACGTAGAAATTTTTTGAATGCCGTAAGAGGAAGCTATCTCCCGTTCGTCACCAAACATGCAGTTCCCTCTCGAAACCACGAGCCTTCTAGTGAGTTGCTCTGGTTTGTGAGGGGTGTGTGTCCAAACTTTCGTCAAACAAGCCAATTTTTTTACCATATCATCTTGGTGGCATGACATTACATCACGCAAGGTTTCATGTTTTTCTGATCTTTTTTTTATTTTTTTTGGAATTAAAATGCCATGGCACTCCATGCATTTGTACATGCCGTGAGACCAATATGTTTGAAAATTACTTCTAATTTACTGCACACAGAATTAACTCGCACACAAGTACACAAATATGATTTTCCAAACCGTTATGGTTAGCCGTTGCATGTAGATGTAGTTCAAATTTGAATTACATCCATTAAATGCTATAAAATCACTTAAATGTCTTTAAAAGGTCAAATGACCCTTGAAATTTTCAAAATTTTCACATGGCAGTTGTATTAGTTCACGTTACACGTAGAAAAAATTTGAAGGCCGTAAGGGGAAGCTATCTCCTGTTCGTCATCAAACATGCATTGTTCCCTCTCGAAACCACGAGCCTTCTAGTGAGTTGCTCCGGTTTGTGTGGTGTGTGTCCAAACTTTCGTCAAACAGGCCAATTTTTTTACCACATCATCTTGGTGGCATGACATCACATCAACCAAGGTTTCATGTTTTTCTGATCATTTTTTTTAATTTTTTGGAACTAAAATGCCGTGGCACTCCATGCATGTGTCCATGGCGTGAGACCAATATGTTTGAAAAATCCTTCTAATTTACTGCACATGGAACTAACTCGCACACAAGTACACAAATATGATTTTTTTAAACCGTTATGTTTAGTTGTTGCATGTAGATGTAGTTCAAATTTGAATGACGGTCATTAAATGGCTAGAAAAATCACTTTAATGTCTTCAAAAGGTCAAATGACCCCTGAAATTTTCAAATGTTCACATGATAGTTGTATTAGTGCATGTTACACGTAGAAAAATTTTGAAGGCCGTAAGAGGAAGCTATCTCCCGTTCGTTGTCAAACATGCATTGTTCCCTCTTAGAACCATGAGCTTTCTAGTGAGTTGTTCTGGTTTGTGAGGGGTGTGTGTGTGTCCAAACTTTCGTCAAACAGGCCAATTTTTATACCACATCTTCTTGGTGGTATGACATTACATCAACCAACGTTTCATGTTTTTCTGATCTTTTTTTAATTTTTTGGAATTAAAATGCCATGGCAGTCCGGGCATGTGTCCATGCCGTGAGACCGATATGTTTGAAAATTCTTTCTAATTACTGCACATGCAATTAACTCACGCACAAGTACACAAATGTGATTTTTCAAACCGGTATGGTTAGCCTTTGCATGTAGATGTAGTTCAAATTTGAATTACGGTCATTAAATGGCTAGAAAATCACTTAAATGTCTTCAAAAGGACAGATGACCCCTGGAATTTCCAAATTTTCAAATGACAGTTGTATTAGTGCATGTTACATGTTGAAAAGTTTTGAAGGCCGTAAGAGGAAGCTATCTGTCATTCGTCATCAAACAAGCATTGTTCCCTCCCGGAACCACGAGCCTTCTAGTGAGTTGCTTCGGTTTGTGAGGGATGTGTGTCCAAACTTTCATCAAACAAGTCAATTTTTTACCACATCATCTTGGTGTCATGACATTACATCAACCAAGGTTTCATGTTTTTCTGATCTTTTTTTAATTTTTTGGAATTTAAATGCCATGGCACTCCATGCATGTGTCCATGCCGTGAGACCAATATGTTTGAAAATTTCTTCTAATTTACTGCACATGGAGTTAACTCGCACACAAGTACACAAATATGTTTTTCAAACCATTATGGTTACCCGTTGCATGTACATGTAGTTCTAATTTGAATTATGGTCACTAAATGGCTTGAAAATGACTTAAATGTCTTTAAAAGATCAAATGACCCCTGAAATTTTCCAGTTTTTCACATGAAAGTTGTATTAGTGCACGTTAAATGTATAAAAAATTTGAAGGTCGTAAGGGGAAGCTATCTCTCATTCGTCATCAAACATGCATTGTTCCCTCTCGGAACCACGAGCCTTCAAGTGAGTTGCTTCGGTTTGTGAGGGGTGTGTGTCCAAACTTTCGTCAAACATGCCAAATTTTTTACCACATCATCTTGGTGGCATTACATTACATCTGTCGGTGTTCTGGGAACGGGGGTCCCCAGACTTGCCTGCCTGCGGCCTGCGGCATGGCTCAAAGGAGGCCTAGCATAGCCCATCTTCATCAACACAAGCTCAAGACCCTCGCGAGGGGCCAAGCCTCGCGGGGCGGACAACAGGGAGCTTCCTCAGGCACGACCTTGTCAAGCTGGCTCATGAGGAGGCGGAGAGTTCAAGGCGGGGTACCTCGCGAGGTGCCCATCACGCAAGCCATGACGACCAAGGGCGCCAGTCGGGTGCCAGCCCGCGCAGTGTCCTCCTTTCCTCTTTGGTGCAAAGGGAGCAAGCGCAGGCGAGAGCATCAAGCAAAGGCGTCCATTTCGGTGCAACAAGACTAAGACCAGCCCAACAGTCGGAAGGAAGTCATTATGGAGCCCAAGCCGGCGTCACTACTAGAGCCTTTGACAGGCGAGGACCAACTTTAGTCAGGACAAGTGTACCCGATGTTCCCCTTCAAAATGGCCAATTGTTGGCGCCCTTCCCGTTCAAATATTTGGGAAGAGGCCCAGGGCCTTCGCCTATAAATAGGACTAGCCACCGCCAAGGTAGAGGCATTCTGGACCTGACCTAGCAATCGGGATCCTCACCAAGAAATCAGTAGATAGAGCGATTGAACTCCTCCCAACAGTTTGTCGCACCAGCCAAGAACAGGCCCTCGTGAGGCTGTTCTGCCTTGTATTGTTCATCATCCGCCCAAGAGGCAATCCACCACACCACACACTGGAGTAGGGTATTACACCTAAATGGTGGCCTGAACAAGTATAAATCTTGTGTCTCTTGTGCTGTTCAGTTGGTAGTTTAGGTCCTAGCGATTCGGTGAGGAGCGAGCCGGTAGAGGGTTGAATCTCCGCGCGCACCCTAGTGTTCGAACCTCAAGGGTCTGCCGGAACCCGAAATCCGACATTTGGCGCGCCAGGTAGGGGTGCGCCGGAATTTGCCTTCCATTGTCTCGTTCCTCTCTGACCACCGCATCCATGTCTGACGCTCGTCGGGCTCGCGCCGAGTGCCGAGCCGCCCTCGCTTCCCATGTCGCCCAGACGGCTCCCGTTGGCGGGCGCCCTCGTCGTTCCCCATCACCTGCCGTCAACGCCGCCACCTGCCCGGCGGGGAACGAACAGCAAGCATCGTCCCAGCATCCATCCATGAGGCGGGACGGCCGCACTGCCACGCCCTCGCTCACCCCCACTGGTTCTTCGTCACGCGCACCCCGCGCGGCCATGGAGGCCCGAGCTGCGCTCATCGCGACAAACGAGCTCCTGCGCTACCGCCCCATCGATGACGTCTACGAAGAATGGCTCGACCAAGTCGCCGAGCTCGTCCGCGCCGCCAGAGGCGCCCCCGCACCGTCCTTCTCGCTGCACCGCACCCCGCCCTGCGCGGGCAATGAAGCTCCTGGGGCGCCTCAGCCGCCTCCTCCTCAAGAAGGCGCCCTGGCCCCAAGGCGCGCAGCCCCTGGGCGGAACCCGCTCCTTCAGGCGCCAGCGCGGCAAGAGCAGAGCTGCCAAGAAGTCCCTCGCCCTCGAGAAGCTGCCCGAGCGCTCCCTGCTCCAGCACGTCAAGACCCTGCTCTGCCCCCAGCCTCGGCTCATGGGGACCCGCAGGACCAAGCTCTCCATCGCCCAAGGCCCCCTGTGGCCACGGCGGGCTGCCGCGCCTTCACCTTCGAGCTGCGCAGCGTCGCGTGGCCTGGCAAGTTCAAGCCAGACTTGCCTCCTTGCTACGACGGCACGGCTGAGCCTACAGAGTTCCTCCAACTCTACGAGTTGGGCATCGAGGCTGCCAATGGAGACGAAAAGGTCATGGCGAACTGGTTTCCCATGGCGCTCAAGGATGGAGCCCGCACCTGGCTCCTGAATCTGGCCCCAGGCACGATCTCCTCCTGGGACGAGATGCGCACCCGCTTCATCGCCAACTTCCAGGGTACTCGCGACCGGCCACCCGCTATGAGCGACATGCGCCGTATCAAGCAGCAACCAGGGGAAACCCTGCAGAAGTACATCCAGTGCTTCAACAACGCGTGCCTCAGGATCCCCAGGGTGATGGAGGAGGCCATCATCTCAGCCTTCTCCGACGGCGTGCGCGATGTCAAGATGAAGCAGGAGCTGGCGATGCATGAAGACCTGTGCACCTCCTTGGAGCTGTTCAACTTCGCGACCAAGTGCGCCAGGGCTGAGGAGGGGCGCCTCTCCCTCCTCGAGCTGCCTCCCGCGGACCCCGAAGAGAAGAAGCCCAAGGCCAAGGACATGAAGCACAAGGGAGCTGCCGTACTCGCGGCCGAGCCAGACACCAAGCGGGGCAGAGATCAGCCCGAATCCTCCAAGGGCAGTCGGTACTGCGTGTACCACGACCTCCACACCCACCGCAGCGACCGGGTGGTGCGTGAGCTCCGGGCCGTGCGTGAAGGAAGGGTCAGCAGACGTCCGACCGCAGCGACCGGGGCTACGGCCGAGGAGGAGGAAGGAATGCAGGACGTTGGGAAGACCGCGGCCCGCGCCAAGGGTGGCGCGACCAACCTCGCGAGGATCGCTGGCAGGACCCGCCTTGTGAGGGAGGCCGGAGGGATCAGCCTCGCGAGGATCGCCCGCAAGGGAACGCAGGCCTCCCTCCGCTGCCGCTGCAGCCAAGGAGAAATGAAGACCGTCACCAGGACGAGGGGCCTGGGGGCTTCCAGGAACCACGCGCAATCGCCTGCATCCTGGCGGAGCTCAAGCCCCAGCCTCTCAGCGCATCTTCAAGCAGTTCGCCCGCGAAGTGAATGCAGTCCTCCCCAAGCTCGAGGCCACGCGCCCTCTCAGGTGGTCGGCATGCGCCATCACGTTGAGCTCACTGGATCAGCTCAAGTGCGCGGCCACAGCCGGAGTCCTCCCGATGCTTTGTTCCCCAATCATCAGCAACGTGCTAGTCACCAAGACCCTCATCGACGGCGGGGCAGGGCTCAACGTCCTGTCCGTGGAAACGTTCAACAATCTTCAAGTGCCCTACAGTCAGCTTCAGCCAACCAAGCCTTTCTCCGGAGTCACTGACGCCTCCACTGTCCCAATAGGGCAAGTCTGCCTTCCTGTCACCTTCGGGGCGCGTGACAACTACCGCACCGAGCTCATCGACTTTGATGTCGCCCACATTCGCCTGCCGTACAACACCATCCTCCGGTACCCGGCGCTGGCCAAGATCATGGCCGTAACCCACCACGGCTACAACGTCCTCAAGATGCCAGGAAGTGGCGGGGTCATCACAGTGCCCTGCGAAGAGAGAGACGCAGTGTGCTCCCTAGAGCGAGCCTTTCAGGCCGCATCGCTGGAAGACCCGGACCGCGGCAGCAGGAGGCCTCCCAAGGCCGCCCCCAAGAAGAAGAAGACATCGTCTGGCCCGGCCCCTCAGGAGGCAGGCCCCTTAGGGCTCGCGCCTGCTCAGGGGAAGCCTCCTTCCATCGCATAGGGAAGCGCGCCCAGCGCCCTCCTCAGGCAGGGCTCGAGGGCTCTCCCCTGGAGGGCCGCCGATCTCGCCAAGGTCACGTGGGAGGCGCTTGGGCACCACGTGGAGGCATGCTTCGAAACACATTTCCCTCAAGAAGGAGCAAGGCAAGGAGGGCCGAACCCTCAGGAGTTCGTCAGTAAGGCCATTCGGGAGTTACAAGAGTCAAGGGTCATGAGAGGCAGCCGCCGCCTACCCGCCGTGGCCCCCCATCCAAGCGAGGATGGTGGGCTGTGCGTCTGCATCGACATACCAGGGCTCAACCGAGCCGCGTCTCAAGAGCGCCTCTGGCCCTCGCGAGTGGGATGTTGCGAGGGTCCGCCCCACAGCTACGTGCGCATGCCTTACGGCTTGCCGAACGCGGCTGCTGCGCACCAGCGCCTCATGAGGGCCATCTTGGAGGCTCAAGAGGTCAGGCGTGCCACAGCCCTGGAGGAGATGGAGATGGCCAGCGAGGAGCCGCCAGCGCCTCCGGAGCCTCCTGAGGCCCCTGGGCCTGGGGGCTCGTGAGGATCGGCTCCCGCAGCCCATCGGGTCTGCTACACCAACACCCCTTCGTCCCCAACATCATCAGGTGACATCTTTTAAGTTCAATTTCTGGCTGGGAGCGCCCTCAGGGCCGCATTATTCCCAGGCCGCGTGGGTCCGTCCCTGCGGCATGTATCCCTTTTATTTCATGTCCTTAACTTACCTTATTGGGGGCGCCCCTCGGGCTGCATCATCTCCAAGCCGCTCGGGCCTGACCCAGCGGCATGTACCCTTCTTGCGTTTATCTTAGGGCTATGCTTTCGATCCACCATGCATGTTATTTGGTGCCTTTTTCCCATGGGTGTCGGAATCTTGGGCGTTAAAGGGGGGTGCCTGAGCATTGCGACTAAGGGCTCCTACCGGCTCTCCGGCCCTCACCCTCTGGTCTTGTCCATGGCATCGCGACCTGGCATGCCAGCGACCGCTGAGACCAGCCTGAGAGCTGGGACCCGAGGACGTAGAGTTTCGACATCTAACCCAGCTTGCGCGTTAAAGGGGGGGTGCTTGAGCATCGCGACTCAGGGCTCCTACCGGCTCTTCGGCCCTCACCCTCTGGTCCTTCCCATGGCATCGCGACCTGGCATGCCAGCGACGGCTGAGACCAGCCCGAGAGCCGGGACTCAAAGACGTAGAGCACCGGCATCTGGCCAAATTTGCAGGAACACACTCGAAGATAAGGCCCAGAGCTAGGCGCAACCCGCCTTGAGGTAGGGCCCCGTGAGTCCCGCGCTGGCTCACGGGTGCCCAGATACACCTCGTCAAGCCCTACCGTGCCAGCCACGTGTCAGGGTGGGGCTGTATACGCCCCGGGGGCTCCTCCCGGAGGGGAGCCCCCTCCCACGTACCAGTGGAAGCACCATGCTCCGCGCTGGCTGACGACACTACCGAGGAGCGGCTATGCCCGTACGCATACGGAAGCGCTATGCTCCGCGCTGGTGATAAACAACTGAGGGTGGCCTCCGGGCCGCATCAACCTCGGGGAGCCCGGAGCTCAGTGTCTGGCCTTGTCGCAACGCCTCCCCTCGGGAGTGCCGCACGAAGGGGCTGGGCACGGGGGCTGCGCTTGGGTCTCGCCTAGACGCACGCCACCTGGCCAAGCCCCCCCGGGCCTGGTTCGTCGGACGTCCCTCCCCGAGCGGAGCCAATGTACGAAGGCTATTTGAGCGTCAAGGGGGACTCCTGAGCATCGCGACTCAGGAGCCTAACTGGTCATGTAGCCCCTCACTTCTTAGCTCCGAAAGGCTAACGGCGGTTGAGGTATGTGTGGGGCCGGGCTCTGCAGAGGTAGAACGGCAGATCCACCCGCATCTCACCTCCCTAAGGAGTCACCCCCACGTCTCACCTCCCTACTTGCTTTTCGAGCGCCAAGGGGGACTCCTGAGCATCGCGACTCAGGAGCCTAACTTGTCACGTAGCCCCTCACTCCTTGGTCCCGTCCTGGTTTCCGGTCGGGGCCAATGGCGGCTGAGGTATGCGCGGGGCCGGGCTCTGCGGGCGTAGAACATAAGCAAGTAGGAAGGAATAATGAAAATTTCAGGGAATTCAAAAGCAAATATTACAGTCCATCACAGCATCAAACATAAGTTTTGACGCCTCCCCGAGGCATGGTACATGCGCATGAATTAAAAGAAGGACGGGAGCCATGACGGAGTCACTTGCCAGCGGGGGAGCTGCGCGGAGCAGGTTCGCCTTGTGGAGCAGCAGGGCTAGCAGCGCTCCTCTTCGGCTTGGTACCGAAGGCCCGAAACTTCCCCAGCAGAGCCTCCGCATGACCCTTCACGGCCTTAGCAGCGGCAGCGGCACGCTCGCCGCTCACTGGCTCCAACAGGCTGTCAAGGTCGATGTTGGGGTCACAAAGATAGATGTGGGTGAAGACCCGCGTTAGCGCTGCAGAAGACAAGACGCGTGCCTCGGCCTGAGCCATAGAGCCAAGGCCAAGGGTGATGTCTTGAAGGGCGCGAACCAGGAAGGGAAGCAGCTTGGTGGGACCATCCTCCTCACCGGCCAGCAGGCTCTCAAGGCCGCTGTCATAAAGTGTCTTTAGCAAAGTGCGAGCCTTCTCTTCCACATCCACGAAAGCCACGCGATCCTCGGCGAGAACCTGGGCCTTGCCGTCCAGCTCAACCTTCCTCGCCTCCAGCTCTTGCTCCAGCGCGCCTAGGCAGCCACGGCGCCTCTTGAGCTTGGCCTCCAGGTCCTTGACGGCCGCCTCGCGAGCCTTCATGCTTTCCTCCTACTCTTGGCGAAGGCGGGCCTCCTCGGCAAGCTGGTTCTGCAGGCCCTTCAGCTTGCTCTCCAGCATCTCACAGCTACCTTGGACGCTAGCTGCCTCCCCCAGGGCAGCATCGTAGGCAACCTTCGCCTCAAGGACGGCCTGCTTCTCCTCGTCGCAAGCCGTCAAGGCCTGGACCAGCGCCGCCCGTATCGAAGCATCGGAGCGAATCCAGCCAGAAGCCAGCTCCAAGCGCCCGGCCACTAGACGAGGGTCGGCACCCAGAAGATCCTGACGGAGACGGTCCAGTCCGGCAACGGCGCGATCCAGAACAGTATTCGAGGAAGCAGCAGTCGGTGGAGTAGGAGGAGAAGACGGCAGCGTGACCACAGTACCCTGAGGCGGAACTAGCTGCGCCACGACGGCAGTGGAGGCAGCATCAAGTAAGGGCACCTGGGGAGTCGCCTGGGTCAAGGGGGCTGAGCTCGCCCCAATAGGCTCAGCCTAGCCTTGCGAGGATGCCCGGGCAGGAGAGGCCTGCGCGTCACAGTCACCTTCTTTCTCGGGTAGAGGCACTACCACGGATGGGGCCTCAGGAGCTCCCTTCGGCTTCTTTGCCGCGGGCGCCAGCCTGGCCGGAAGATACGAGCATCAAGTCTCGGCAACAGAATAATAATCAAGACAGGAATCAAGCACTTACAGGTCGTCGCAGGTGGGCTCAAGCAGCCTCCGGCCGTACTTAAAGCCCGAGAGCCGGCTGCAAGGGTCAGCTTCAAGGGGCTCAGGAGTAGGAGGCGCGCCTGCGGATCGCCTCGGGGCCGGGGCAGACCCGCGGGGGATCAGCCCAGTCCGGTCCTTCTTTGGGATCGGAGGCAGGCTCCCGCCGCCCTGCTCATCCTCATCCTCGTCGTCGTTACTCTAGGGGAGGCGGACAGTACGGGACCTGCACCGAAGGGGAGGAGCCCTTGACTCCGCCTCTGAGTCAACCCCCTCTTCCCGCTCCCCTTCTTCCTTCTCTTTGCTGGAGTCATCGGAGGACACGTCCACCAGGTCCTTTGGAGCCTCCGCGGGCATGGGCCCGTCCCCGTTGAACACGGGCATGGACCCCACTACCTGCTCCCAATCCTCGCGAAGGAATAGGGGCGTAGGGGCGCCCTCCAGCCTCGCCATGTCACCCCCAACCAAGGACTGGAGGACCGCAGCCAGATCCTCATCGGCCAAGACCACGGGGCTCGGGTGAGGCCTCCACATCGAAAGCGAGTACTGACGGAGTGGAGCCAGCTAATGCTCCAGGAAATCCCTCAGCAGCGATGCACCGGTCAGCTTCGCCGCCGCCACGCTGGCCGGCCTCAGATCTGCGTCCATCTTCTCCAACACCAGCTTCGCGCGGGGATCCAGAAGCTCCACTCGGGACCAGTCGTCGGAGCTCGTGGGGTGCTCCGTGGGGAGGATCAGCCGAGGATGGATGCACCCAGCATCCACCAAGACCCACTTGCTCCTGAAGCCCTCAATCCTCTTCCCAGGTTTCGAAATGGCGATGGAGCCGCCGTACGCGACGAAGCTCGTGCACGCAGAGGCGGAACCATGGGAGGTCCGGAGGGAGAAGTAGTGGCGTAGAAAGGCCACCGAGAGTTTCACCCCTACGTGAGCCTCACAATAGTAGGCGAAGATCGCCAGAAGAAGGACGGAGTTGGGATGGAGGTGCAGAGCTTGAATATTGTAGTGGCGGAGGACAGAGAAGAAGAACTCAGAAAAGGGAGGCACCAGACCAGCGACGATGGCGCTCACGAAGAGCGGATAGAAGGTGCTTCCTCGACCTTCAGGGATGGTAGAGCCGGCCTTGAACGCCTTCGTCCCGTCGATGCCCTGTGCCGCCGCCATCTGGCGCACCCGGGCAAGGCTCGCCTCTGACACATTTGGCGAGTCCAAGGCAGGCGAGTACCAAGCTCCGGCCGGGGCTTGGCGAGGCGCCATGACTGGCTAGGGCGCGCAGGCGGAGTAGATCTGAAGACTTCGGAAGCAGGGAGGAGAGGCGCAAGAAAGGGGATTTGAGCAGCAATAGGAGGAAGTAAAGGAGGCAAGGGAGATACCTCTCCTTTATCAACTCGCGCGGTTGCAGAGGCGCCCACGTCCAATCAACCGCCACGCGGCGCCCAAGGCCGTAGGCTGTTAGGGCCTGTGACGCTTCGCACTTGCCCTTTTGCCTCTCTGCTCGGCCAAGTTCGGGCGTGCCGTGGGCCCGGGGGCTACTGTCGGCGTTCTGGAAATGGGGGTCCCCATACTTGCCTGCCTGCGGCCTGTGGCATGGCTCAAAGGAGGCCCAGCACAGCCCATCTTCATCAACACAAGATCAAGACCCTCGCGAGGGGCCAAGCCTCGCGGGGCGGACGATAGGGAGCTTCCTCAGGCACGGCCTCGTCAGGCTCGCTCATGAGGAGGCGGAGAGTTCAAGGCGGGGTACCTCGCAAGGTGCCCATGACGCAAGCCATGTCGACCAAGGGCGCCAGTCGGGCGCCATCCCGCGCAGTGTCCTCCTTTCCTCTTTGGTGCAAAGGGAGCAAGCGCAGGCGAGAGCATCAAGCAAAGGCGTCCATTTCGGTGCAACAAGATCAAGACCAGCCCAACGGCCGGAAGGAAGTCATTGTGGAGCCCAAGCCGGCGTCACCACCAGAGCCTTTGACAGGCGAGGACCAACTTTAGTCAGGACAAGTGTACCCGATGTTCCCCTTCAAAATGGCCAATTGTTGGCGCCCTTCCCGCTCAAATATTTGGGAAGAGGCCCAGGGCCTTCGCCTATAAATAGGACTAGCCACCCCCAGGGTAGAGGCAATCTGGACCTGACCTAGCAATCGGGATCCTCACCAAGAAATCAGTAGATAGAGCGATTGAACTCCTCCCAGCAGTTTGTCGCACCAGCCAAGAACAGGCCCTCCTGAGGCTGTTCTGCCTTGTATTGTTCATCATCCGCCCAAGAGGCAATCCACCACACCACACACTGGAGTAGGGTATTACACCACAATGGTGGCCTGAACCAGTATAAATCTTGTGTCTCTTGTGCTGTTCAGTTTGGTAGTTTAAGTCCTAGCGATTCAGCGAGGAGCGAGCCGGTAGAGGGTTGAATCTCCGCGCGTACCCCAGTGTTCGAACCTCAAGGGTCTGCCGGAACCCGAAATCCGACAACATCAGCCAAGGTGTCATGTGTTTCTAATATTTTTTTAAATATTTGGAATTTAAATGCCAAAGCACTCCATGCTTAATTGTGTCATAGCCATTAGACCAATATGTTTGAAAATTCCTTCCAATTTACTGCACATGGAATTTAGTCACACACAAGTACACAAAATATGACTTTTCAATCCGTTATGGTTAGATTTTGCATGTACATGTAGTTCAAATTTCAATTACGGTCATTAAATGGCTAGAAAATCAATTAAATGTCTTAAAAGGTCAAATGACCCCTGAAATTTTCCAAAATTTGACATGACAGTTGTATTCGTACTACAAATTTTCTCGTACACTTCTACCTCTTGAGCACCGCGTTGGTTTTCCCTTGAAGAGGAAAGGGTGATGCAGCAAAGTAGCATAAGTATTTCCCTCAGTTATTGAGAACCAAGGTATCAATCCAGTAGGAGGCTACACGCAAATCCCTCGTACCTACACAAACAAGCAAGAACCTCGCAACCAACGCGATAAAGGGGTTGTCAATCCCTTCACGGCCACTTGCAAGAGTGAGATCTGATAGAGATAATAATGAGATAAATATTTTTAGTATTTTTATGATATAGATTGGAAAGTAAAGATTGTGAAATAAAGTAGATCAGAAACTTATATGATGGAAAATAGACCCAGGGGCCATAGGTTTCACTAGTGGCTTCTCTCAAGATAGCATAAATATTACGGTGGGTGAACAAATTACTGTCGAGCAATGGATACAAAAGTGCATAGTTATGAGAATATTTAGGCATGATCATGTATATAGGCATCACGTTCGCGACAAGTAGATCGAAACGATTCTGCATCTACTACTATTACTCCACACATCGACCGCTATCCAACATGCATCTAGAGTATTAAGTTCATAAGAACAGAGTAATGCATTAGGCAAGACAACGTGATGTAGATGGATAAACTCAAGCAATATGATATAAACCCCATATTTTTATCCTCGATGGCAACAATACAATATGTGACTTGCTGCCCCTCCTGTCACTGGGAAAGGACACCGCAAGATTGAACCCAAAGCTAAGCACTTCTCCCATTGCAAGAAAGATCAATCTAGTAGGCCAAACCAAACTGATAATTCAAAGAGACTTGCAAAGATAACCAATCATACATAAAAGAATTCAGGGGAGATTCAAATATTTCTCATAGATAAACTTGATCATAAACCCACAATTCATTGGATCTCGACAAACACACTGCAAAAAGAGTTACATCGAACAGATCTCCAAGAAGATCGAGGAGAACTTTGTACTAAGAATCAAAGAGAGAGAAGAAGCCATCTAGCTAATAACTATGGACCTGAAGGTGTGTGGTAAACTACTCACACTTCATCGGAGAGGCTATGGTGTTGATGTAGAAGCCCTCCGTGATCGATTCCCCCTCCGGCGGAGCGCCGGAAAAGGCCCCAAGATGGGATCTCACGGGTATAGAAGGTTGCGGCGGTGGAAATAGGGTTTCACGGTGCTGCTAGATGTTTTCAGGGTAGGTGAATATATATATAGGCGAAGGAAGTCGGTCAGGGGAGCCATAAGTGGCCGACGAGGGTGGGGGGCATGCCCACCCCCCTAGGGCGCGCCTCCCTGCCTCGTGGCCGCCTCGTTTGCTTCTTGACATCCACTCCAAGTCTCCTCGATTGCGTTTGTTCCAAAAATAACTCTCCCGAAGGTTTCATTCCATTTGGACTCCGTTTATCCTTTTCTGCGAAACACTGAAATAGGCAAAAAAACAATTTGGGCTGGGCCTCCGGTTAATAGGTTAGTCCCAAAAATAATATAAAAGTGCTTAGTAAAGCCCATAAACATCCAAAACGGGTAATATAATAGCATGGAATAATAAAAAATTATAGATACGTTGGAGACATATCAAGCATCCCCAAGCTTAATTCCTGCTCGTCCTTGAGTAGGAAAATGATAAAAACAGAATTTTTGATGTGGAATGCTACCTAGCATATTTCTCAATGTAATTCTCTTTATTGTGGCATGAATGTTCATATCCAAATGATTCAAGATAAAAGTTTAGTATTGACATAAAAATAGTATTACTTCAAGCATACTAACAAGTAATTATGTCTTATCAAAATAACATAGCCAAAGAAAGCTTATCCCTACAAAATCATATAGTTAGGGCATGCTTCATTTTGGTCACACAAAATACTCCCATCATGCACAACCCCAGTTTCAGCCGAGCAATTGGTTCATACTTTTTAACGCGCTTCAGCTTTTTCAACTCTCACGCAATACATGAGCGTAAGCCATGGATATAGCACTATGGGTGGAATAGAATATGATGATAGGGATTGTGTGGAGAAGACAAAAAAGGAGAAAGTCTCACATTGACTAGGTGTATCAACGGGCTATGGAGATGCCCATTAGTAGATATCAATGTGAGTGAGTAGGGATTGCCATGCAACGGAGGCACTAGAGCTATAAATGTATGAAAGCACAACAAAAGAAACTAAGTGGGTGTGCATCCAACTCGCTTGCTCACGAAGACCTAGGGCATTTTGAGGAAGACCATCATTGGAATATACAAGCCAAGTTCTATAATGAAAAATTCCCACTAGTATACGAAGGTGACAACATAGGAGACTCTCTATCATGAAGATCATGGTGCTACTTTGACGCACAAGTGTGAAAAAAGGATAGTAACATTATCCCTTCTCTCTTTTTCTCTCATTTTTTTATATTTTTTTCTCTTTATTTATTTATTTTGGTGGGCTTCTTTGACCTCTTTTTTTATTTGGGCTTCTTTGGCCTCTTTTATTTTTTTGTAAAGTCCGGAGTCTCATCCCGACTTGTGGGGGAATCATAGTCTCCATCATCCTTTCCTCACTTGGGACAATGCTCTGATAATGAAGATCATCACACTTCTACTTATTTACAACTCAAGAACTACAACTCAATACTTCGAACAAAATATGTCTCTATGTGAATGCCTCCGGCGGTGTACCGTGATATGCGATGAATCAAGGGCCACATGTATGAAAGAATTATAAGGGTGGCTTTGCCACAAATACGATGTCAGCTACATGATCATGCAAAAGCAATATGACAATGATGGAGCGTGTCATAATAAACAGAACGGTGAAAAGTTGCATGGCAATATATCTCGGAATGGCTATGGAAATGCCATAATAGGTAGGTATGGTGGCTGTTTTGAGGAAGGTAAATGGTGGGTGTATGATACCGGCGAAAGTTGCGTGGCACAAGAGAGGCTAGCAATGGTGGAAGGGTGAGAGTGCGTATAATCCATGGACTCACATTATTCATAAAGAACTCATATACTTATTGCAAAAGTTTATTAGCCCTCGAAGCAAAGTACTACTACGCATGCTCCTAGGGGAAGGGTTGGTAGGAGTTAACCATCGCGCGATCCCGACCTCCACACA
The DNA here is from genome assembly GCA_963921465.1 of Triticum timopheevii. Lineage (NCBI taxonomy): Eukaryota > Viridiplantae > Streptophyta > Magnoliopsida > Poales > Poaceae > Triticum > Triticum timopheevii. Next base: position 222,398,223 of record OY997266.1, read on the forward strand.
TAAGGAAGGCAATCAAAAGAACACCCCATGCAACAAATTTGTCACACAACATTTAACCGTACGTGCATGCTACGGGACTTGCCAACTTTATCACAAGTATTTATCAATTTCATAATTACCCAACTAGCATGACTCTAACATTACCACCTTTATATCTCAAAACAATTATCAAATATCAAATTGATCATAGTATCCAATGCACTCTATATGATAGTTTTTATTATACCCAACTTGGATGCCCATCATATTAGGACTAATTTTATAACCAAGGCAAATACCATGATGTTCTAAAAAACTCTCAAAATAATATAAGTGAAGCATGAGAGATCAATAATTTCTACAAAATAAAACCACCGCCGTGCTCTAAAAAGATATAAGTGAAGCACTAGAGCAAAATTATCAAGCTCAAAAGATAAAAGTGAAGCACATAGAGTATTCTAATAAATTCCGGTTCATGTGTGTATCTCCTAAAAGGTGTGTACATCAAGGATGATTGTGGTAAACTAAAAAGCAAAGACTCAAATTATACAAGGCGCTCCAAGCAAAACACATATCATGTGGTGAATAAAAATATAGCATCAAGTAAAGTTACCGACGGACGAAGACGAAAGAGGGGATGCCTTCCGGGGCATCCCCAAGCTTAGGCTTTTGGTTGGAATTGAATTTTACCTTGGGGTGCCTTGGGCATCCCCAAGCTTAGGCTCTTGCCACTCCTTATTCTATAATCCATCAAATCTTTACCCAAAACTTGAAAACTTCACAACACAAAACTCAACAGAAAATCTCATGAGCTCTGTTAGTTCAAGAAAGAAAACCACCACTTTAAGGTACTGTAATGAACTCATTCTTTATTTATATTGGTGTTAAACCTACTGTATTCCAACTTCTCTATGGTTCATACCCCCCGATACTAGCCATAGATTCATCAAAATAAGCAAACAACACACGAAAAACAGAATCTGTCAAAAACAGAATAGTCTGTAGCAATCGGTAACTTTCGAATACTTCTGGAACTCTAAAAATCCTACCAAAATAGTAAGTCCTAGGAAATTTGTCTATTAATCCTCTTAAAAAATAATCAACTAAAAATCACTTTTCTGTGATTTATTAAAATTATTCTCGTGTGTGTAAAAGTTTCTGTTTTTCAGCAAGATCAAATTAACTATCACCCAAGATGATCCTATAGGTTCCAATTGGCACAAACACTAATTAAAACATAAAAATAAATCTAACCAGAGGCTAGATGAATTATTCAATACTAAACACGAGCAAAAAGTAAAGAACAAAAATAAAATTGGGTTGCCTCCCAACAAGCGCTATCCTTTAACGCCCCTAGCTAGGCATAAGATTTCAACGATGCTCACACAAAAGATAATAATTGAAACACAAAGAGAGCATCATGAAACACGTGACAAACACATCTAAGTCTAACATACTTCCTATGCATAGGCATCTTATAGGAAAACAAGTTATCATGGGAAGCAAAAACTAGCATATGCAAGGAAGCGGAAAGAAACAATAGCAATCTCAACATAACGAGAGGTAATTTAGTAACATGAAAATTTCTACAATCATATTTCTCTCTCTCATAATAATTACATGTGGGATCATAAGAAAATTCAACAAAATAGCTATCACATAAAATATTTTCAACATTATCCACATGCATGCAAAGTTGACACTCTTCCAAAATAGTGGGATTAACATTAACTAAAGTCATGACCTCTCCAAACCCACTTTTATAATTTCATAAGATTGAACATTCTCCAAATATGTGGGATCTATAGTTGATGCACTTCCAAACCCACTTTCAATAATATTGCAAACACTATTATCAATCTCATGTTCATCATGGGGCTTAAATAAATTTGCAATATCATAAAAAGAATTACCCAATCATGATCATTGCAACATATAGTAGTCATAGCAAAACTAGCATCCCCAACCTTGAGGTTTTTCATATCATTAACACAATTGACATTAAGAGAATTTATAATAACATCATTGCAATCATGCTTTTCATTCAAAGTACTATCGTGAATCGCTTCATAAAGTACTTTGTCACAATTTTCACATTCACGAATTTCAAGCAAAACCTCATAAAGTTAATCTAGTGCACTCAACTCACTAGCAATAGGTTCATCATAATTGGATCTCTTAAAGAGATTAGCGAGTGGGTGAGGATCCATAAACTTTTAGCAAGCAAAGATGCAAGCAGAAAGAAGATACATAGCAACACAAGATCGAACAGAAGGAGTGCAAAGAAAAGGCAAGGGTGAAGTGGGGGAGAGGAAAACGAGAGGCAAATGGCAAATAATGTAATGCGAGGGAGAAGAGTTTTTGTGATGGGTACTTGGTATGCCTTGACTTGTGTGTAGACTTCCCGGCAATGGCGCCAGAAATCCTTCTTGCTACCTCTTGAGCACTGCGTTCGTTTTCCCTTGAAGATGAAAGGGTGATGCAGCTAGCGTAAGTATTTCCCTCAGTTTTTGAGAACCAAGGTATCAATCCAGTAGGAGGCTACACGTAAACCCCTTGTACCTACACAAACAAACAAGAACCTCGCAATCAACACGACAAAGGGGTCGTCAATCCCTTCACGGCCACTTGCAAGAGTGAGATCTAATAGAGATAATAATAAGATAAATATTTTTGGTATTATTATGATATAGATTGGAAAGTAAAGATTGCGAAATAAAGTAGATCAGAAACTTATATGATGGAAAATAGACCCGGGGGCCATAGGTTTCACTAGTGGCTTCTTTCAAGATAGGATAAGTATTACGGTGGGTGAACAAATTATTGTCGAGCAATTGATAGGAAAGTGCATAGTTATGAGAATATCTAGGCATGATCATGTATATAGGTATCACGTCCATGACAAGTAGATCGAAACGATTCTGCATATACTACTATTACTCCACACATCGACCGCTATCCAGCATGCATCTAGAGTATTAAGTTCATAAGAACAGAGTAACACATTAGGCAAGATCACATGATGTAGAGGGATAAACTCAAGCAATATGATATAAACCCCATCTTTTTATCCTCGATGACAACAATACAATACGTGCCTTGCTGCTCCTACTGTCACTGGGAAAGGACACCGCAAGATTGAACCCAAAGCTAAGCGCTTCTCCCATTGCAAGAAACATAAATCTAGTAGGCCAAACTAAACTGATAATTAGAAGAGACTTGCAAAGATAACCAGTCATACATAAAAAAAATTCAGAGGAGATTCAAATATTTCTCATAGATAAACTTGATCATAAACCCACAATTCATCGAATCTCGAGAAACACACTGCAAAAAGAGTTACATTGAATAGATCTCCAAGAAGATCGAGGAGAACTTTGTACTGAGAATCAAAGAGAGAGAAGAAGCCATCTAGCTAATAACTATGGCCCCGAAGGTCTGTGGTAAGCTACTCACACTTCATCGGAGAGGCTATGGTGTTGATGTAGAAGCCCTCCATGATCGATTCCCCCTCCGGCAGAGCGCTGAAAAAGGCCCCAAGATGGGATCTCACGGGTACAGAAGGTTGCGGCGGTGGAAATAGGGTTTCGTGGTGCTCCTGGATGTTTTCAGGGTATGTGAATATATATAGGCGAAGGAAGTCGGTCAGGGGAGCCACGAGGGGCCCACGAGGGTGGGGGGGGGGGGGGGCGCCCACCCCCCTAGGGCACGCCTCCCTGCCTCGTGGCCTCCTTGTTTGCTTCTTGACATCCACTCCAATTCTCCTGGATTGCATTTTTCCGAAAATAACCCTCCCGAGGGTTTCATTCCGTTTGGACTCCATTTGATATTCCTTTTCTGCGAAACTTTGAAATAGGCAAAAAAGCAGCAATTTGGGCTGGGCCTCCGGTTAATAGGTTAGTCCCAACAATAATATAAAAGTGCTTAGTAGAGCCCATAAACATCCAAAACGGGAAATATAATAACATGGAACAATAAAAAATTATAGATACGTTGGAGACGTATCAGCCACTTTACTCCAAATTCATCTTTCACCGCTAATAAAAAATATCTACAACATCACACATTGTTGTTTTGTAGGAACCGTTTGCGATGAAAATTTCTGGGTCTATTTAAGTCTTCCTCCTTAAGCTTCGCCGGCTCGTCTGCTCCAGTGCCGACAATCCCCGAATCCCCGAATGCCGATCCCCATTCCTGTACCCCCTTCTTGCAAAGATGACACTGTGGAAACACTTCATGAAGGCTCATATGATGGCCGCCCCCCCCCTCCCCGAGCGCCGCCACCTGCGTCAAGAGCGCGGCCGCCTACGCCGAGAGTGCCACCTTATCCGCATTGAGCGCAGCTGCTTCCATCGAGAGAGCATCTACGGCAGCCGACAGGGCAACTGCAGCAGCCGAGACGGCTTCATCTGCTGTTGTGATAGCGGCTGCAAACGTCGAGAGTGCTCAAGCTACCGTCCATGCCGCCTATGTCACCCTGGCCCGTGTCGAGGCCATCCACGCCAAGATATTCCAGGCCACCTCGGAATCCAGCATGCAACCTATGTTTGAAAAGGCGGTGGTGGCCATGGCGCACCTGCTTCCTCATGAGGTCACGGAGCAGGAGCTGGAGATGTAGGAGGTGGCGGAGATCGAGGAGCACCGGGAGGAGGAGTTGCGTGTGGCCCAGGTTAAGGTAGAGAAGAGTCTGTCCGTCAAGGAAAAGGAGGTGGAGCACCAATGCAAGCTCTGGCACAACCACTACTATGAGTGCTACAACCTTGAGGGCGGTGCCGAGGATGAGGATGAGGACGAGGATGCGGTTGACTTCAGCAGGGGGATGCGGAGTCCACCAACGGCGGCATGTCGCAAGGACAAGTCATCGACGTCTCATTTCACACCGGCGATGCTTAGACCGGCGTGGCAGCGGATTTGTTAAAATTATGCGTACTTAGGCTTTGTTTTTAATGCCGGTCTTTTGTTAGAGCAATGGTCAACTGGCTCTGTTTAATTATAAAATTGCTCGATTCAGTAAGTGTGGTCTGTGTGCTGTACACTCTTTTGTGTGCCCAAATTAGCAAGCGATGTTAAATTATGCAACGACGTACCCGGGGAAACTTCCACCAAAATTTGAATTATCAAACTCATCCCATGTGTGTAAAGCAGAAGAATTGTTTGCGATGCACACTACCATTCAAAGTGAATGGTGTCTGGCGGCACCGCTCGCAAAGTTTCCCCCACATTTTGAAATTTTTGGCCTAGTGTCAAAATATCTACCCCTTTCCCCACCCCTTTTCTCCCCGACCACAAGTCACATTTCCCTGTTTCCTCCTTCCTTCCTTCCTTCCTAAGCTATAGTCGTTTCCTCACTTGCTTCCTCGCTCTCGCCATCTCGCATCCTACCACCGGGTCGCCATGGTCTTCTTCAAAGACCTCTCCAGCGGTTCCTCCTCCTCCTCCGACTCCTTCACCACCCGGGTATGCCTCTCTTCTCTCTCTCGGGCTATGACTTTGAATGAAGGATTTTTACCCGACGGTCGATTTGAGTCATTTCTTCCTCTTGCAGTTCGCTAGGACCATCAGTTGTAACAAATAGAGTGGGGTGGATGAAGATCTGTCTGGTCGTTGTCACCATCAATCTCCATGCGTGAAGCTAGTTGCATTTGAATCTGTGGACAGTGGGAGGAAGTTTTTGGCATGTGCAGAGAAGGTTAGACCCTCTTTCGTTGTTACAAATCATTTGTTAGATGTGATTCAGACACTGTCATGGTCCCAACCCATTCATACCACACCTTCAACCAAATCCATCCTAAGATAGGTCAAAAAAAGATAGTGTCACAGTTTATACCTAGTATCTAAAAATGTTTCCATCTCATCAGCGGTGCCATTAGAAATTAGTTGGCACCGCTTCAACAGTTTGTACAGCCAACTTGTCCACACATCCGAGCAGCCAAGTAGTAAAATACTAAATCTTTATGGCACAAAGGAACTAGGCATCAGAGCAACTAGGTGCTCTGGAGTTTGGGTCCCTGATTTTTTTCGCTGCATCGGCTTGCCAGTGCAGGGCACCGACGCGAGATGTAGCAACAGTTGTCTTTACACCGGTTTTGGCATACATAGTGGATGGCCATAGTGCTATTAGTTCTATGTTACTAAATTTGTGCATGTACACACCTATTAGTATCAATTTGCTGTCATCCAAACACTGTTGCTATGCTGTTGCAGCTATATTTACCTTCCTTTTAAAATGTTCAATTTGTTATTTATCGTACATAAGTAAGAACTTGTAGCATTGTTGTAGTTAATTATAGCTTTTGATGTTTCAGAATTTGGTTGTTATCTCAGTAGCAATTAATTCATTTCCACATTGATCTTTTTGAGAAGATATGTCTTAATTAACATGTTTCTTCAGTTTTTCAAAATAAGTATTGGTGATTTTCTAAGTTGCTATAAACCCATTTTGCCTACAATTGTTACTGATCTAGTTTTAAATATTATAGGATGAACGAAAGTGTTCTTACTTGGAGTGGGTTGATCAAGAGTGGCCACAGTCTTTGAAGATATGCCTAGCAAAGCTCTGGAGCATGTATGAGGAAGAGAACAGTGGTAGGCTTAGAGAAAGTGTTGTCAACGCTGAAGAATATTTGAAGATGCGGGATAAAAAGTGGAAGGTGGAGAATGCTCAGATTTTTTAAACCAGACTTTGCTAAGATGGTGTTAACAAAGGAGGACGAACTTTCCGAGTTGGCTAGTGCAAAACAGGTTCTTGTTGAACTGAAAGCAGAGGTGGATAAGACGAGCCTCGATGATCTCGATTAGGGAAATGAATATATTGTTCTAATATTGTTCTTATGAAGTTGAACTAGCTATATGTTGTACTGTGCTATTTTCAGGTAGCTATCCTACTATGATGTTAAATATATCTATGTGCCTGATATGAAATTGGCAAACAACTATTCGATATGAAATGTGAATTTGTGTAATACTGGAATTATTAATTGTAAACTAATAAACCTACTAATGGGTCATGGAACTTTGCAAATGGTTCTAGCAGTAAAAGTGCTTGTGATGGATAGCCCAATGCCACACTGTTTTCTTCATCAACTCGTGTGTATTGTAGTTGATAAAAGCAAACGGTTAACCAAGGCAGAGCGTGTGCGATAGTTACATCTATCACACATGAGCCTATACATAAACATGTGTGGGATGTACATACGAACGGAAACGTTTTCCATGGATTGACTGTGTGGGATGTAAATATGAATGGAAACGTTTTCCCTGGATTGACTGTGTGGGACGTACATACGAACAGAAACATTTTTCCTAGATTGACTGCGTGGGATGTACATAAAAATGAAAACACATTCCTTGGATTGACTGTGTGTGATATACATACAAACGGAAATGTTTTTCTGGGATTCACTGTGTGGGATGTACATACGAACGAAAATGATTGGGTTTCGATGCCTCGCTCGATCGCACATGAGCTCATTTTAGCCCAGCCTGTGTGCTAGGAGGGCCTATCCCCGATGGTTTCTGGGTCATGTGGGAAGGACCCCCCTATCACCCACACTCACTTGGCGATGGTTCCAAATGTCGTCGCGGAAAGGGGTTAAAAACCGTTTGTATAGCACCGACGCGTACCAGTGCTTGTTTGCTTTTGTGGATGAGGAGTTGAGGAGGAATGTGCAGTCATCTTGGCATAGTAGTAGTTATAACTGAGTACTAATACACTCCTAAGCGGGAAACCGTTTAGGTTGTGATCGGTGTGAACAGGTTTGCAATTAAATATATCGGTGTGATCGGTGTGAACATGCGTAGTAATTTGGAATGTGACGAGACGCAAGCTCAAAATTTATTGACGGTTCTAGTTTCAAAGTGCGGCACTATTCTCGGATGGCATGACGTGGGCATGTGTTCTCGGTCGTGGTGTAGCTGTTTTGTAATATGCCATGGTACTTCTTTTTCTACTGCTGTGTACGTGCAATAACTGGCACTGTCGGATACATATCTTACGGTTATTGGGGTGTTCGACAGGAATAGCCGCGTGGCGAGCTATAGACTAGTCTTTTGTCACATCCATTACATCGATACATATCATCTCTCTCCCTCTTTCCCACGCACACACCTAATCTCTCGGGACTTCTTGCACGCACCGTCTCATGCTCCCTAGGTCGATGCCACCCACATACACTTGTACTCTAAGTTTAGTATGTTATACACGAAGAGAAGAGGTGCACACACACACTTGTCCTCTCTCACACACGCATATGTAGCTACGAATTATAGTGTTCTCAACCGTCCGATTGCCTCTATCATGTGTTCTCGTTGCTCCTTGACCTCGAGATTGAGAAGTTTAAAATGCGGAGGCTAATCTGGAGGCGCAAGGTTTTGGTTAATGTGCGGGCCGCACACGGCACCAACACGACACGAGCTTCGTCTGCCTGGTGGGTAGTTGGGTGAGTACTACTAGTAGTTGTACTACTTTCATGTGTGTGGCACCCCGGCTCAGAGCAACCGGTTTACCTTGCATTGCCAGCCCAGAGACCATGTCTTCAGGCAACACACGTCTTGGTACAGAAAACAACCGCCTTATTGATGCTAGCGGAACATGGTTCATATCACAACAAGTTACGAGGCCAAGTGGCACACACGGTGCGGCGGAACAATATGTACATTATTTAGTTAACATAAAGGGGCCTCGATCATGACAACTACACGACAGCGGAACGACAACGAAGCGGGACTCCATAGCACAGGGACATCAATGTGGACACGATCTAGACTCGGACAGCATTCCATTCCTACGAGACTTTCCTGAAATCTGGCATGACACGCCAGGTTAGTACATTGAATGTACTTGCAAGCTCACACCAAGCATAAACGTAATGACAAACAATATCATGATGATTAACCAATTTAATTCTTAATGCAAAATCATACTAGAAATGTAGTGAACATTATCTCATGCCTCAAGTCCCTCGGACTTGCTTACCAAACGGGTTACCTCGTAACCAAACGGTGATCCTTCTCGGATCACAAACGGACCAACAACTTGGTCATCAACGGGTTACCTCGTAACCAAACGGAGATCTTTCTCACATCACAAACGGACCAACAACTTGGTCTCCATCATCAACATGGTTTCTCAACCATCCTCTTTCCAACAATGCTAGGTTATTTATTTTTAGTGTGAAAGATTATTTAAACATTGACCCATGGTGTGACCTACTTTCGAGCGTGTCTGTAACCGTGGACTCGGCTATCGATAGATTAAATACACTCTGCAGAGGTAGCGCACTGTACCCGCACCACGGAACCCATGGCCTCGCACTCCCATTCGGGTGGACCAACGACATTCCAACACAACCCCTCCATTGCCATGACACTCTCCCGGGCACTCCAACTCACTCCCCACTTGGCTAAGTCATGGGTGGCCCCACGTCTACCAAAGACACCAACGACCACCGTCGTGGCAAAAACATAAATGGTCCCAAACGAGGACAAGGTACCGTAACAACAACGGGCACACAAGGTTATGTCTGCTTACCGGGCCAGGGTAACGCACGCCCATAACCTTCCCTCGTTGGAGGCACCGACCAGAGGTATGACAACGGACCGAATAAAGGCCTTCGCATAAAGGTAAATGTGGTTGCACTGGGAAAAACACGATTCAGTGGCACCATGACCCGATCAACGATATGTTCAAGTTGAGTTATTATCAGGTTTAACTTAAAGTAAAAATAATTGGTGTGATGACATGCCATGCAAATGCATTCATATAACATGCATCACTTATCATTTGAACAATAACGGGTGAACTATACCAAGAACTAACCATACATATCAAAGACTCAGAACACTTTTCTGGTTATGATTATTCAGCAAATTAACCATGACAATAACTTTGCATAATTCTTTTCTTACTCAAGAAAATATTACCCAAACTAATTCTTTTCATAAACAGATTATTTCTTCATAATCAAAGATAACTTCTAATGACTTAAACTAACTTAGTTAGCTTTAACCTACTGTAAATAAACATGTCAACACAATCAAGCATTCAATAGAATGAAAGTATATATTTATTTTTGTGATTTAAATGCATGAACTAAATTATTCATTCAAGTTGAACAAAAAACACAAATATTGCAATGACACCATGAAAATTTTGTTGTGGCTTGCCTTAGTGCAGATGAGGTTCACACTCTTCTTGGTTATCCTCAAGACATTCTTCACCTTCTGAAAACAATTTAAAACACAAAAAGAAAACATCAAGAGACACTCTGAAATTCAGCAAAAAATCTAGATAGCCGAGAAAAATCTCATCTTTGGTGCGCTGCTAGATATTTTCATACAGAATACAATGCAAAAAGAATCAATTCATTTGGACTTATGGTTAAAAAGTTATAGCTGTTTGAAGTTCTCCGGATAAATTTGAATTGAATTTAAATAAAACAGAACTGGGGGGGGGGGGGTGACGTCGAAGACGTAAATCCGTGGGGCGCCATCACTCGTCCCGCTTCGGGCATGGCCAGAGTGGCTGACAACGGGCTCCGCTAGTCAGGTGAGAGGGAGGGGGAGAGGGAAACAGAGCACATCGGAGCTTCATCGGAGCACATGCCGACGATGAGGGCATCTTGGCTCAATCTAGAGGGATAGATCGAAGGAGAAGATGGAGGCGCACCTGCCCGTACCCGTAGAATAGCTAGGGGTGGTCGGGCGGCATTGGAACAAGCCTCTCCAGCGGCAACAGAGAGCAGCGGTTGCCGGAGTTGGGTATGACGGCGACGAGGGGCTGCCCCAGTGGCTCCAACTAGGTCGGACGACACCACTGAAGCACGGCGGAGGCTCTGGAAGAGTGGCCCGAGACTGGGAGGGGCTAGAGCTGTGGAGACGACTCGAGGGGATCGCCGTGGAGCTCGAGCTCGGGGACGATGGCCCGAGGCCTGCCCGGCCGGGCTACGGCTTCCTACTGGCTTTTGGAGTGTGTGAGATGAGCTGGTGATGCTCGAGAGGGCTGGGGAGGGCTGTATTTCTAGCCAAGTGAGGTGAGGGGTTAGGGCTCCGTCAGAGGACACCTGGACACAACGCATGGCGACGAGCGACATTAGTGAGCGAGGGGGAAGGCGAGGCAGCTGACGCGGGCACTTTGGGCGGGCGCAGATGAGCACAGGAATGAGGGGTTGGCGACGAACATAGTGCACGATGCACCGTTGGGTTGGCCGGGCCGTGCCTGTGCTCGTTGCAGCGAGCTTCGGCATCGGCGAGCGCTAGGAGGGAGTTAAGGGAGTAGAGACAGGGATGGTGGCAGGGTTTGGCGAGGTGCGGCAGGCGGGAATCGAGCATGCGTCGAACAAAGTGCTCGGCGGCACTCATAGCACGGCGACAAGCAGGTTGGCACCATGCACACACGTGGTCACCACGTGCACTTTGGCATAGAGCCACGGCTGGCCCCAGTTTCACCAGGTGCTGTAAGTTGGAGTTTTACTTCCCGGTAAGTTTCTGGACAATAACTTTGAGAGTTAACTGTGGTCAAACTACTGAGAGTTGGGAGCTGAGCTTTGGGGGTTAGCAATCATCTAGGAAGGTAGTGATGCACAATAAAATGCAGCATCATTGGAGCAAGTAAAATGGTAGTTGCTGTAGAAACTACCATTTTTGTCCAGAACAAAAATATTTTCTGTAGCAAAAATATTCCAAAAAGTGTTGTAATATTTTTTTCTCAACGAGGTGCCCTAGGGTTCAAAGAATATTTGTGAATTTTCTCAGATTTTTGTGGGCAAGAAAAATTGGGGTTGCTTTGGAACACATGTGGCTGGTTAGGGTTTTGGACTAGAAAATGAATATTTTTCATTTAAGAAAAATATTCATAATATTATTTTGAGGTTGACCAGAGAAGAAATGATGGTTAGATAGAGAAATGAGTCACTTGGGTGAAACTCAAGGTGATGCCCAAGTGTTTAAGTCCAACTAAAGTGATTCAGAACTCCAAATTCAAACCAAAACCAAATAAAAATCCGAAAAGAAAAGAGGGCCAAAAACCAGGCTATCACAAACCTCCCCCACTTAGGATGAATCTCGTCCTCGAGATTCGGTTGCTCGGGAAAACAATTCTAGATAGTTTGTCTCTAGAAACTCTTCTTGTTCCCAAGTTGCTTCTGCCTCTGTGTGGTGCTCCCACTGAACCTTGTAAATTTTTCTCGTCTTACTACGAGTGACCCTTTCCATCTCATCCAAAATTCTGAACGATCTCTCTTCATACGTTAAATCCTTAGCCAACTCTAGTTCTGCAATAGCAGTCTTCTTCTCGGGCTGTGATATACATCGTCTCTACTGGGAGACATGGAACACATGCGCACTTCTGAAAATTCTGGGGGCAGTTCCGACCGATATGCAACAATACCCACTCTAGACATAACTGGGAATGAACCAATAAATCTAGGTGGCAATTTTCTGTGATTCTGAAACCTTTTGACTCCCTTCATAGGAGTGACTCGGAGGTATACATGTTCTTCGGGTTCAAAACTGTCCTGTCGGTGCTTTGCATCATAATAACTCTTTTGTCAGGATTTGGCTAGTCGCAATTGATCTCGGATTTCCCTGACTTGCTTTTCGGCTTCCATCATGAGATCTGTTCCGAAAATGCGGCTATCTCCGGTTTGAGACCAATTCAATGGGGTGCGGCACTTACGGCCATACAGAGCCTCATAAGGTGACATCTTTAAACTGTCCTGGAAACTGTTGTTGTAGGAGAACTCAGCATACGACAGACAATCTTCCAATTTAGGCCCTTGGGCCAAGGCACATGCTCGAAGTATATCTTCAAGTATTTGGTTTATCCGCTCAGTCTGTCCATCGGTCTGAGGATGATAAGTGGTGCTATATTTCAGCGCTGTTCCCAAAGCTTGATGGAGACGGGACCAGAAAGCGGAGGTAAATAGGGACCCCGGTCGGAAGTGATTGTTCGAGGTACCCCATGTAGACTGACTATTCTGGACACATACAATTGTGTGAGCTGATCGGCATGGTATGTGGTTCTGATGGGAATAAAATGAGCTACGTTGGTTAAAGTGTCCACTATGACCCATACTGCGTCATTGCCGCGCTGAGTTTTTGGTAGCCCTGTGATAATATCCATGCAGACATCATCCCACTTCCATTGTGGAACGGGCAACGGTAGGAGGAGTCCGGTTGGTTTCTGGTGTTCTGCCTTTACTTTGTTGCATATGTTGCAACGGGCCACAAAATAGGCAATGTCTTTCTTCATCCCATCCCACCAGAATATTTGTCGAAGGTCCTCATACATTTTAGTACTTCCGGGGTGAATAAAATACGAAGATTCGTGTGCTTCGGACATTATTCTTTTCCTTAAATCTTCTTGCCTTGGTACACAAATCCTTCCACAAAATTGCAGTGTACCTTGCTAATCCTTAGAAAAGTCTAGGGTTTGTCCGGCTAACATACGCCTGACATGTCTTTGTAGGACTGGGTCATTCGGCTGGGCCTTGCGGATCTCATCCTCGAGGGTAGGAGTAACTTCCATAATATTAGCAAGACCAGCATCAACTATGACCAGATTGAGCTGAGCAATCTCTTCTTGGATTTCGGGAGGCAAGGATCCCATCATAGTATTTAGACTGACAGGCTTTCTGTTGAGTGCATCGGCAACCACGTTGGCCTTACCCGGGTGGTAATTAATTCCAAGATCACAGTCCTTGACTAACTCAAGCCATCTTCGTTGGCAGAGATTCAAATATGGCTGAGTGAATATGTACTTGAGACTTTTGTGGTCGGTAAATATTTGGCACCTTTTTCCAATGAGATAGTGTCTCCAAATTTTTAGAGCATGAACCACCGCGGCCAATTCAAGAGCATGAGTAGGATAGTTCCCTTTGCGGGGCTGCAGATGTCGAGATGCATATGCTACCACCTTGCCATTTCACATAAGTACGCATCCAAGACCTTGTCTGGAAGCGTCACAGTATACATCAAAGCTGCGGTAGATGTCTAGAAGAGTCAACACAGGTGCTATTGTCAGTCTAGTTTTCAGCTCATTGAAACTTTTCTCGCAATCCTCAATCCATTCAAATTTCTTATCTTTCTTGAGAATCTCTGTCATTGGCTTGGCAATCTTAGAGAAACCTTCTATGAAACGACGATAGTATCCAGCTAATCCAAGGAAACTCCGGGTTTGAGATACTGTCGTGGGTGCCAACCAATCAATACATCCTTTACCTTGCCTGGATCTACGGCTATACCTTCCGCGGACAGTATATGCCCAAGAAATCCAACTTTCTTGAGCCAAAACTTGCATTTACTGAATTTGGCATACAGTTGATGGTCACAGAGTCTTTGTAGGACAGCTCTAAGGAGTCCTTTGTGCTTTTCTTCACTTTTTGAGTATATGAGAATATCATCGATGAAAACTACCACAAATTTATCGAGGAAATCCATGAATACTTTATTCATCATATGCATGAAGAAAGCAGGGGCATTGGTAAGGCGGAAGGACATAACGGTATATTCATAAAGACCGTACCGAGTAGTGAACGCGGTCTTAGGAATATCTTCCTTTTTAATCTTGAGTTGGTGGTATCATGTCCTTAAATCAATTTTGGAGAACACCTTTTCCCCACTGAGCTGATCAAATAAGTCATCAATCCTGGGCAGTGGATATTTGTTTTTGATGGTGACATCATTCAGCTGACGGTAATCCACACACATACGGAGACTACCATCTTTCTTATCCACGAATATAGCACGTGATCCCCATGGTTAAGAGCTGGGATGGATATAACCTTTCTAGAGCATCTCATCAAGCTGTTTCTTAGCTCAACTAATTCTGACGAAGGCATCCGATAATATTTCTTGTATAATGGTGTGGTTCCGGGCACAAGATCTATAGCAAACTCAAGCTCTCGGTCTGGCGGCATGCCTGGCAGTTCTTCTGGGAATACATCGGGAAACTCACTGACCACATGAATTAATTACAGTTCACCAGCCATAGCGGTGAAGACCATTTCTTTCTTGGGTATGCTCTTGCGGGCATAGAATTTTGTAGTCTGCCCCTCTTGACTTGCCAAGGTGACTTCTCAGGTTGCGCAATTAATGCATACTTGATATTGGGTTAACCAATTCATCCCCAAAATAATGTCCAACTTAACAGACTCAATGACTATCAAGGAAGTTGGAAAACGGACTCCGTTGATATTGATTTCCAGATTACGGCATACCAGATTGCTTCTGAGCAAAGATCCCGGGGATTGTACCAGCATATTCTTGCTCAACATCGAACAAGGAAATTCATTTTGGGCAACAAAACTCCGCGAAATAAAAGAGTGGGAAGCCCTAGAGTCAAACAAAATTATGGCAGGTATGCTATTAACAGAAAACATACCAATGACGACTTCAGGGTTCTCTTGAGCATCATCTGTGGAGAGGTGATGGACTTGCCCGGTGATGTTTTGCTGGATAGGGTATGTCCCCATAAAGTTGACTTGTCGCGTAAATGGAGCATTAGTCCTGCCGTTCTTGGACACTGCCTGACATAATGTCTGGTTCGCCCACAACTGAAACAAGAATTGTTGCGCTGGCACTCTTCTCGCACCGGGGTGGTTACGACATTCTTGACTTGTGTAGTGGTTTTGTTAACATTTTTCTGCCAATTGGGCTTGTACTCTACTTGAGTCTGCTGCCAGGTACGAGCCTTCTACATTGGGTGAACCTCCTTTCTTGGCTCGAACTTGCGCTTGTGATCGTTATTTGTAGGCTTGTTGTCATGTATAAGTTTGTGCTCTCTTTCAGCAATGAGGGCCTTGTTTACCAGAGTTTGGAAACCGGTGAAATCAAACATACTGAGGGTGCATCGGAGATGCTGGTTTAATCCCCCAAGAAATATGTCAATCTTTCTTTCTTCGGTGGCCACATCATAAAGGGAGTAACGGGCCAAATGATTGAACTTATTCAAATATTCACTCACAGACCGACTTCCTTGGAGGAGCGCGAGGAATTCACGCTGCTTGACTATCATAATTCCAGTAGTTATATGGTATTTACGAAACTGATCCTTGAATTTTGTCCAGGTGATTTCTTCATCAGCAGGCCACATGGCTTTTGCATTTTCCCACCATATGGCAGTAGCGCCGTCAAGATAATTAGTTGTAAACGGGACATTGTCATCCTCTTCAGTACGAGCAATCTCAAGCTTTTTCTCAATAGTTCTTAACCAGTCGTTTGCGTCCAAGGGATCAATAACCTGACTGAAGTTGGGAGGGTTGGTTCTTTGAAAATATGATAGTTTGGAGTGATGACCGTTTTGATTTCCATTCTGCCCAACCATAGCTTGCACACTTCTCAATATTTCAATCAGATCATTATTTCTCTTTTCCTCAAACATACGGAGAATTTGCTCGGTGGAGGGCGGATTTGGCGGTGGAGGTGGTGGTGGAACGTACGGCTCGGGGGAGTGTCCTGCCTGTCGTGGGGTACGATGAACAGGGACATCCACACAAGCATTGCTACTGCTGCCTCCCCGCGTTATCCTATTGTTTGTTTTTCCCAAGACAACGCAACCGAGACGAGCAACATCCAAAAATAAATATAGTGGGGAAAAGCCAGCGACAAAACCCAAAAGAAAGCGAAATAACGAAGGAAACACGTTGAATAACAGAAAGTTCCAACATAATTATACATAGACTCGTACATAAAAGATAAATGACATAATAAGTTCAACTACTCTCATACATGAAACGGAACATCATGACTCGTACGACTACATCCTTACATCAACCTGACAACTGCGGCTACTCGAGTGCTCTCATGCTCTGCTGGTGCTGCAGGGTACTCTCCTGAAGCGGACTCGGATCCTGAACTGACGATGTTAACCGAGACCTCTGGGTTAAAGGTAACACGACGACGCTGCCTCAAGGGTTCTCCCTCTGGAGCAGGTGCAGGATGGGGCTGAAGCATCGGGGCTACGGGGGTAGTGAGAAGGGAGGCCCACTCAGCAGGAGCACTGAGAGTATTCACGGTCGAGGTGCTCGAGCTACTCGGAGGAGTAACCGATGAAATATGTGAGCTAGAACTGGATGGAATATAAGGAGTAAATCCCGTAGACGATGGAGTAGTGAAAGCTCTAGTAGCGGCTAAAGCAGTGCGAGCATGAGTCAGCTATCGAGCCAGCTCGTGAATTAGAAGGTAGCTAGTAGTGATGTAGCGAGAAAGGTGGCTAGTAGTATTACCAGACTTCGGATCAATGATAGGAAAACGGACACGACCATTGTCGTGCAAGGAGGGATAGTAGTAGAAACCTGGATGGACCTCGGTATAGCGCAGCCCGACGAGGAACTCAAATGCAGCAAACTGGACAACTTGAGAAGTGGTAGAGGCGAAACTGCTCCTAGAGGTATGAGTGTAAGCGCTGGAAGATGAACTGGTGCGCAGAGTAACCACTACGTGATACTCATACACTGAGTCTGCTAGACGCTCCAGATACACACGATAGACCGGGTCACCACCGAGAGGGTACAGTCGACACCACACATTACGAAGGAGATGCGGCGATGTGTACGGCATCAGCTGCAACTAGCACAGATACGACAGCCGAGCCATCTACACTCATAGACATTAGTAGGTTAGAAATAAAAATAACCGAGTGTATGCAATGCAACAAACAACTACAACACTATCATCACTCAACTTTTACTCTAACTAATGCCTAGTAACACGGCGGTAGTCTAGCGTGTCCTACAGTCAGTGCGGCTCCGATACCAAGTGTTGTCGCACCCCGGCTCAGAGCAACCTGTTTACCTTGCATTGCCAGCCCAGAGACCATGTCTTCTGGCAACACACAACATCTTGGTACAGAAAACAACCACTTTATTGATGCTAGCGAAACATGGTTCATATTACAACAAGTTACGAGGCCAAGCGGCACACACGGTGCGGCTGAACAATATGTACATTATTTAGTGAACATAAAGGGGCCTCAATCATGACTACTACGTGGCAGCAGAACGACGACTAAGTGGGACTCCGTAGCACAGGGACACCAAAGTGGACACGATCTAGACTCGGACAGCATTCCGTTCCAATGAGACTTTCCTGAAATCTGGCATGACACGCTAGGTCAGTACATTGAATGTACTTGCAAGCTCACACCAAGCATAAACATAATGGCAAACAATATCATGATGATTAACCAATTCAATTCTTAATGCAAAATCATACTAGAAATGCAGTGAACATTATCTCATGCCTCAATTCCCTCGGACTTGCTTACCAAACGGGTTACCTCGTAACCAAACGGTGATCTTTCTTGGATAACAAACGGACCAACAACTTGGTCCTCAACGGGTTACCTCGTAACCAAACGGTGATCTTTCTTGGATCACAAACGGACGAACAACTTGGTCTCCATCATCAACATGGTTTCTCAACCATCCTCTTTCCAATAGTTCAGGGTTATTAATTTTTAGTGTGCAAGATTATTTAAATGTTGACCCATGGTGTAACCTACTTTTGAGTGTGTCCGTAACCCTGGACTTGGCTATCGATAGATTAAATACACTCTGCAGAGGTAGCACCCTGTAGCCACACCACGGAACCCATGGCCTCGCACTCCCATTCGGGTGGACCAACGACATTCCAACACAACCCCTCCATTGCCATGACACTCTCCCAGCCACTCCGACTCACTCCCCACTTGGCTAAGTCATGGGTGGCCCCACGTCTACCAAAGACACCAACGACCACTGTCGTGGCAAAAACATAAACGGCCCCAAACGAGGACAAGGTACCATCATAACAACGGGCACACAAGGTTATGTCTACTTACCAGGCCAGGGTAACGCACACCCCTAACCTTCCCTCATTGGAGGCACCGACTAGAGGTATGACATCGGACCGAATAAAGGCCTTCCCATAAAGGCAAATGTGGTTGCACTGGGAAAAACTCGATTCGGTGGCACCATGACCCGATCAACGATATGTTCAAGTTGAGTTATTATCAGGTTCAACTTAAAGTAAAAATAATCGGTGTCATGACATGCCATGCAAATGCATTCATATAACATGCATCACTTATCATTTGAACAATAACGGGTCAACTATACCAGGCACTAACCATACGTATCAAAGACTCATAACACTTTTCTTGTTATGATTATTCAGCAAACTAACCATGACAATAACTTAGCATAATTCTTTTTCTTACTCAAGAAATATTACCCAAACTAATTCTTTTCATAAACAGACTATTTCTTCATAATCAAAGATAAGTTCTAATTACTTGAACTAACTTAGTTAGCTTTAACCTACTATAAACAAACATGTCAACACAATCAAGCATTCAATAGAATGAAAGTATATATTTATTTTGGTGATTTAAATGCATGAACTAAATTATTCATTCAAGTTGAACAAAAATCACAAATATTGAAATGACACCATGAAAATGTTGTTGTGGCTTGCCTTAGTGCAGATGAGGTTCACACTCCTCCTGGAGATCCTCAAGACAAGCTTCACCTTTTGAAAACAATTTAAAATACAAAAAGAAAACATCAAGAGACACTCTGAAATTCACCAGAAAATCTAGACAGCAGAGAAAAATCTCGTCTTCGGTGTGCTGCTAGATATTTTCATACAGAACACAATGCAAAAAGAATCAATTCATTTGGACTTATGATTAAAAAGTTATAGCTATTTGAAGTTCTCTGGATAAATTTGAATTGAATTTAAATAAAACAGAACTGGGGGGGGGGGCGGTGACGTCGAAGACGTAAACCCTCAGGGTGCCACCACTCGTATCGCTTCGGGTGCGGCCAGAGTGGCTGACAAAAGGCCCCGCTAGTCAGATGAGAGGGAGGGGGAGAGGGAAACAGAGCACGGCAGAGCTTCGCAAGAGCACACGCCGGCGAGGAGGGCATCTTGGCTCGAGCTAGAGGGATAGATCGAAGGAGAAGATGGAGGCGCACCTACCCGTGCCCGTAGAATAGCTAGGGTGGTCGGACGATATCAGAACGAGCCTCTCCAGTGGCGGCAGAGAGCAGCGGTCGCTGGAGTTGGGGAGGACGGTGACGATGGGCTGCCCCAGTGGCTCCAACCAGGTTGGACGTCACCACTAAAACATGACGGAGGCTCTGGAAGAGTGGCCCGAGCTTGGGAGGGGCTGGAGCTGTGGAGACGACCCGAGGGGATCGTCGGCAAGCTCGAGCTCCGGGACAGCTGCCCGAGGCCCGGCCGGGCTACATCTTCCTACTGGCTTGTGGAGTGTGTGAGATGAGCTGGTGATGCTCGCGAGGGCTGTATTTCTAGCCGAGTGAGGTGAGGGGTTCAGGCTCCGCCGGAGGACACCTGGACACGGCTCCTGGCGATGAATGGCATCAGTGAGCGAGGGGGAAGGCGACGCAGCTCACGCAGGCACTGTGGGCAGGCGAAGACGAGCACATGAACGAGGGGGTGGCGACGAAAACAGTGCGCGGCGCACTGTTGGGTTAGCCGGACCGCGCCCGTGCTTGCTGCGGCGAGCTCCGGTCTTGGCGAGCGCCAGGAGGGAGTTAAGGGAGTAGAGACGGGGATGGTGGCGAGGTTTGGCGAGGTGCAGCAGGCAGGGAAGCAAGCACGCGCAGAACAGAGCACTCGTCGGCACTCAGAGCGCAACGACAAGTAGGTTGGCACCGTGCACACGCGTGGTCACCACGTGCACTTCAGCATAGAGCCACTGCTGGCCCCAATTTCATGTCTGGCATGTAGTCCTTAGTGTTTAGGGTTGTGCCAATGCTTTGAGTCGAGCTCAGGTGCTGTAAGTTGGAGTTTTACTTCCTGGTAAGTTTCTGGACAGTAACTTTGAGAGTTAACTGTGGTCAAACTACTGAGAGTTGGGAGCTGAGCTTTGGGGGTTAGAAATCATCTAGGAAGGGAGTGATGCACAAGAAAATGCAGCAGCATTGGAGCAAGTAAAATGGTAGTTGCTGTAGAAACTACCATTTCTGTCCAGAACAGAAAATATTTTCTGTAGCAAAAATATTCCAAAAAGTGATGTAATATTTTTGCTCAGGGAGGTGCCCTAGGGTTCAAAGAATATTTTTGAATTTTCTCAGATTTTTTTGGGCAAGAAAAATTGGGGTTGCTTTGGAACACATGTGGCTGGTTAGGGTTTTGGAGTAGAAAATGAATATTTTTCATTTAAGAAAAATATTCATAATATTATTTTGAGGTTGACCAGAGAAGAAATGATGGCTAGAGAGAGAAATGAGTCACTTGGGTGAAAGTCAAGGTGATGCCCAAGTGTTTAAGTCCAACTGAAGTGATTCGGAACTACAAATTCAAACCAAAACCAAATAAAAATCGGAAAAGAAAAGACGGCCAAAAACCAGGATGTCACAATGTGTGGGGTCAACTCGCACAAGTATGCAACACTTCCTGAACAAACAAGCATATAAGCTGCTTATACTTATTAGACAAAGGATCTTTATATCCAATAGACACAAAATATCCGTTCGACTATTGGAAAATACTTTAACTGATGATCCGATGTCGAAGTAGTTGCTGCATCGTCAACAAAACCCACCATCTCTTAAGCTAAAGTAGACCGAGCTAACCCCTATATTAGCATATTACTAATATAAACAAAAGGTACTGTAGAATCATTTAGGAGGTGAGCTTGTCAATCCGAATGTGGAGGGACACCGTCCTCGACAACCCAGCTTCGACGGCAGCTTGGGCGGAACTATGAAGAAGGTCAGCTCCTGCACGGTGACATTGCCGGGATCCTTGCTACTTGTCACCTTAATTTCCACCTTGATGGTGTCGGTCCTGCCTTTGGGATCCCCCGGCAGACCGTCCACCCACAGCTTGGCCATGTAGTGCGGCAGTGGGGAGGCCCCCGCTCTGATGCAGACAACTGACACAATGATAGGCGTGCCGATGTCGAGCACGCCACCAACCAAGAAAAATGTGCGGTCGTCCTCCTCCACGAACAGCAAGAGCCGTGGCTCCGACACTGGCACTTGCAGCTAGAGCACCTTGCCGTACTGGATCCTATGCACGAGCATGGGATGCACGGTGCTTATGTGGCGAGAGAGCGCTGGTGGTGGGCCTTCGTAGCCGCAGACGGGCACATGGCATTTGCAGGGCGCGAGCAGACACATGCTCTCGTGAGTGGCGAGCTTGTGGTAAGTGATGTAGAGCCCACAGCCTTCGTGTGGGCACTCACCCCTCAATGAGGAGAGGACGGAGTCCATCATTGTGTTCTGCATGTCAAAGCCATCGCTGGGCTCGCACTTCTAGCACTGCCGCTGGTTCCCGGGGTGCTTGCCGCGGTAGTCTGCGCAGGCCAGGTTCCCTCCCTTGGACTGCACAAATCAATCGAACAACACATCAATCAAGAAACTTGCACCTTGCTCGATCAGCCGAACGGACGAGGTGTATTCGAACCTCATACACCGGATGCTTCAAGGGGCGGAGGCACAAGGGGCAGTGGAGCAAGGTGAGGTCCATAGAGACCATAGAGAGCTCCATCATCGGGTCCAGTTCCGTCGGCATGATCTCTCCCTCCTTGTGCACAACCATCTCTCGCTTTAGGGCCGGGGCATTACAAAGTTTTACCATCACATATTCATACTACTTCAAGGTGCATTAAATCAACACATGCAAGTGTCAAAAGGAAAGTCACGACATGCATGCATGCATTGTAATTAATGCATCAGTAAATGCAAATTATTGAAATATATCGAGTGCACTTCTTTGATGTGTCGTGTCAACTCGTACAACAAGGAGAAGTTTTATTACAACTCCCTCTCCCTCGCCCATGAGCGTGGTGGCTCGCAGGACTAGGAGAAGCTTTCGCTACATGCTCTCCCTCCTGCACGCGGTGGTCATGCAGCAGTTCATTCGGTGTAAGATGGCCAGAAGCATACTAGTAGTACTCCACTGTAGTAGTACCATCATTGTTCGACTTCCCGAAGAGGCGAAGAGCCAAGTGCAACCCAGACGCTCGTGTGGCAGTTTCATGTGTAGGGGAGGTAGTATAGTGATGTAGTCTAGGATAGCGTGTACCATGCCTCTAAGATTAAAATCGTTGGAGTAGGCTCCATGCTATGAGGCTGCCTCGAAGCAGTTCTTGATTAAAATAATCTTCTGGTCCTACCTGTCATCCTGGTGATTGTAGTTTGCACGCTCATCTGGTCAAGACAGGAATAGATACTTTGATTTGTGGTGGGGTAAATGTTAGAGGTTGTAGGATATATATTGTACACTGCAGGTCATTTAGCCAAGTTTAGAGGCAAGCATGTGGGGCCAGTGCTATGATGTGTCGCGTCAACTTGTACAATGAGGAGAAGCTTGATTTTACTACTATACACCCTCTCGTCGCCCATGCGCACGGTGGCTCGCAGACGAGGACATGCTTTTGCTTACTACAACAAGCTATCCCTCCTGCACGCGGTGGACGGACATGCAGCAGTTGATTCAATACTATAGAAGTAGTAACATCATTGTTCATCTTCTCGAAGAGGCGAAGAGCCAAGGGCAACCCGAACGTGGTAGTTGCAAATGGTCGCGTGGCCGTCTTTCTGTAGGGGTGGGGCGTGGTGAGGAGCCTTGGAGCACGCATATAGCCAGGCTCTTGCATGAGACAAAATTGCCATGTAAGCAGGCTATAAGCTCACTATTGTACTTGCTTTTAATAGTATAGCCCTGTAAACCAGAAAGGAGGGACTACTCCCTCCGTTCCTAAATACTCCCTCCATTTTTATTTAGTCCGCGTACTAGATTTGGTAAAAGTCAAGCTTTAAAACTTTGACCAAGTTTATAAAAAATATATTAACATAAACAATAACAAACCAATACAATTACATTTATTATTGAATGTACTTTCACATCATATATCTCTATTTTTTATGATAAATGTTTATATTATTTTTTATAAACTTGGTCAAACTTTATGAAAATTTGACTTCAGTCAACTCTAATATGCAGAGTAAATAAAAACGGAGGGAGTATTTGCCTTTCTAGAGATTTCAACAAGTGACTACACCCTAAATGAGTACATAAGGACAAAATGAGTGAATCTACACCATGAATAAATAAATAGTTTTCTTGTTTTCCTCTCCGCCTTGGTCGCGGTGCACAATAATGAGTATACTACTACTGACTAGTCTCTTTTTGACACGCATTTACGTTGATAGGGCTTGTATGCCAACGAGGCAGAGGGTGGCGGTTCTCAAAATGTTGAACCGTCAATGATGCCTCCGCATTGACTTAGCATGCAGAGGTTGGAGTAAGTAATCGGAGAAGCAAAATGGAGCTAGCCCGATGTGAATGCAACGCAGTTTGGACTCTCATAAAGGCGCCCCACCACTCCAATCCATATACTCCTAGTCTCTGCACAACACTACCCACTCCAATCCAAGAGCAAGACCAAGTGACCAGAAGCCACAAGCACCCATGGCGTTGATGGACGCAAGCGGCAGTCGATTGTGCTAGATCATCCAAGATGCCGGCCTGCGGCCCCACACCATGCAGCGTTTCCAGACAGTGCGAGCGACCGCCGAAGTCATAGCCCTCGTCAACGCCGGCTTCGCCTCTTGCATGTGCCAGATGATGGTCGACTCCATCCGCAAGTTCACCGTCGTCAAGAAGAGTGCGGACGACCTTGCCGTACTGCTCCAGCCCGCGCGCCCAGGCTCCTCGTTGCCTGCCACCCTCATCAGCCTCCAAGGTGACGAATTCTATGAAGCACTGGTGGCCCTACAGCTGCCGGAGGTCACGACAAAGAATGTGCACCTCGATATCGCGCTCACCGTGCAGCACCTCGCCATGCAAGAAACCGTCGACCTACACATCCACATCTACGAGGAAATCGTCTACATAGGCCACTACAAGGCCAGCAAGGACAGAAAGACGTTGGCCTTCTTCCAACGGCTGGAATCTTTGGACGCCATTGTTCAGAAGCACGTCGACCTGGCGACGAAAGCTGCCGCTACTTAGTCGCCGTCCGGTGGGTCGGCGACCTGAGTCGAGGAGGTGGACGTCGTCGATGGATGCATCTTTCTTCTTGCCTCCTGTAACCAGCACTGCACCGCCTTGTGGACTTAATGTTTTATTAGTGTATGGCATTTTTATTCGAGTCGTAAATGATATGTGTGATCCCTTGCTCTTGTTTGGCATTAATTATATGCAGTATCACTGCTTCGACCTGGTGTACTATGTTGGTCCTGGTTTATTAGTCCCTTTTGTAATTTGTTCTAAATTTTGACAAAAGATTTGACTGACAAAATGTTAGTGCATGTCAACAAAAAATATATCATTTGATTTGTATTTGAACATAGTTTTCAATGATATAATTTTAGTGACATGCATGAACCTTTTGTTAGTCAAATTTATGGTCAAAAATTTGGCACAGATTACGACGGGGAGCAATAAACCAGAATGGAGGTAGACTGGTCTGTCACCATCGTGTTTTGTGTCTAATTTTGACTTCAGTGACCCAACCTACATGGAGGGGGTGCTGTATATATTGGCGCGACAACCAAACTTATATATTCAAATATGAGCGTTACTACAAGTCACGAGTTCAAAACGAGAAAGTGGAACAAGTACAACATGCCTGTGCCATTCGCGTCGCACCCCCACACGGCCACGGTGCACTATGTAGTAAATGACTAGTCTCTTCTTGACCCGCATTTGCACTGATATGACTTGAATGCCAAGGAGGGAGAGGGTAACGGTTCCTGAGATGTTGAACGGTCAATGATGCATCCTCAATTAGCATGCATAGGGAATTAATTGGAGAAGCAGAATAGAGCCAGCACGATGTGAATGCAACAGAGTTTGGACTCTCATATAAAGGCGCCCACCACTCCAATCCATCTACTCCTAGTCTCTGTGCAACACTGCTCACTCCAATCCAAGACCAAGTGACCAGAAGCCACAAGCACCTATGGATGCGATGGACGCGAGCGGCACTCGGCTGTGCCAAATCATCCAAGATGCCAGCCTGCTATCCCGCATCATGCAGTGTTTCCAGATGATGCTGGCGACTGCCGGCGCCATAGCCCTCACCGACGCCGGCTTCACCTCTCGCATGGACGACATGATGGTCTGCTCCACCCACAAGTTCACCACCGTCAAGAAGCACGCGGACGACCTTGTCGTACTGCTCCAGCTCGCACGCCCAGGCTCCTCATTGCCTGCCACCCTCATCGGCCTCCATGGTGACAAACTCTTTCAAGCTCTTGTGGCCCTGCAGGTGCTGGAGGTCACGACGAAAAATGTGCACCTCGAGGCTGTGCTCGCCGTGTAGCGCCTCGCCATACAAGAAACCGTCGACCTGCACATCCACATCTATGAGGAAATCGTCTACATAAGCCACTACAAGGCCAACAAGGGTAGAAAGACGTTGGCCTTGTTCTAGTGGCTGGAATCTTTGGACGCCATTATTCGGAAGCACGTCGACTTGGCCACAAAAGCCGCTGCTACTTCGCCGCCGTTCAGTGGGCTGGCGCCCTGAGTCGATGAGGTGGACGTTGTCGATGGATGAATCTTTATTCTTGCCTCCTATAACCAACACTGCATCGCCTCATGGCCTTAATGTTTTATTAGTATATGGCACTTTTATTCCAGTCGTAACATTTAAAAAAACGAGACCAACCCGGGCTAGACTAGCCTGTTGGCATTTTTTATAGAAGAAAACTTCATCGGCACCAAGCACTCGAGCCGAGACTCGAACCCTGGTGGGCTGGCTCCAAACTCCCGTGCCTTGCCAACTGAGCTACGCTCCGTTCTCCAGTCGTAACATTTTCACTTTGAGGTGGGGTCGCAGTTGAGCAAACCTACCATTGGCAAATCCCCACCCGCCCACCGCGCGTCAGCTGCGTTAGAATTAGAAGAGAGAAACGAGGGAGAAGAGCTAGCTGTAGCACAAACGCTGTTGTCAGATGGGACTCGTGTTGATAGAATAGGAGTACTAAGTACTCGTACCTCTTTTTTTATTTTTTGAGGGAAAAAGTAGTCGTACGTCTAGTACCCACCAGTTGGGTGCGTGCGACCTATACCTGTCATGACTTCAGGTCTCCTTTTCGAACTGCAACTACACTTCTTAGTACATATTTTTTTTCATGCATTTATCCTCTTATATGTACTCCTAGGCTATTTCCACATGCTCCCTTTCGCCGACATGTGGGACATAGAGCATCTGGGTCGTAGTGCATGCACGACTCGGAGAATATGCAACCATACCGGCATACTTTACATTTCAGACCTCATGAATTACATGCAAAACCCCCGCAGAAGAATAAATAAATAAATGAATTACTACATGCAAACCAGATTATTTTCATAGAAACCGGAGCACGTTCATTAAATTTTGGACATAACACATTTATAAAAAACAACCGGACCTAAACCAGTCTAAGGGCCTCTTTGATTCGTAGGATACTAAAAACACAGGAATGGGTAAAGTATGATGGCGATGAACCGAGACGAGGAGGAATAGGAGTAGTACTGTACATGCTACAGACTGGACTGTAGCACATTATTTTTACGGCCATATCAGCACATTGTTTTCTATGGCCTATCGCCTGCTGGTTCACTGGGCTGCCATGGTTCGCACTCCTCCGACGTGAGTAGTAGTACTAGTATATACACTATATATACCGCATGATTCTTTGCTCCTTCTTATGTACTTCCCCAACATGTGGGGGAGCCAGCATCCGGGTCGACGCGTCATGCACCGGATTAGAGTGGGGAACGGATGGGGGGCATCACCCTGGTCGTAGCGCCAGTAATTCATGACTATAATGAGTAGTCATACCATAAGGCCCCGTCTTTCCAGTAGTAACGCACCGTGAAATCGCACAGCCCTACCTTTCCAGCAGTAAGTTGAATCTGCTACTCCCTCACCCTCCTCGCCTCTCTGTCAAACCGCCTACGCGAAAACTGCCACGCGTACTGCCTAGGAAAAGCCCCGCTCTCAACTTTTAACTACTCATAGTATAATTATGTATCGATGAATTGCGCCATGGAACAGAAAACCAAAAGAAAAATGTGGTACATGTAAACAAATACAGTAAAAGCTCTAGCTAGCGATTCAGAATGTAAACCATGCATATATGTATAGGTTACTTCAAACTACTGAGTCACACAATGTGGTCAAACTGTACCATCGATATCTCAAAGCCAAAATAGTTTGAGCTTGTTCGTTCTATATAAATACTAGTGTTGTATGTTTATTCACCTGTTGGGTTGTTCAATTAATGGAGGGCCGGGGAGCACAATGAAACAATACAACTACTGTACTAGTAAGTAGGAGTCGTACAGTTAGTCATGTTAAATAGAGAGTTTCTTTTCTTTAATGCCACGTATGCAAATTGAAATGCTTGTTCTGAAAAAAAAGATAATCACTCCACTATATATATATATATATATATATATATATATATATATATATATATATATATATATATATATATATATATATATACAGACGGTCTATTCTGCTAATATTAGCAAAATAACTATTCTGCACACCACTTCCACACTGCACGCTGAGCGCAAGTGCACTGCATCATCTTTACGTTGGGCACTGCAATGCTTCACGGGAGAACTGCTTCATTTTCCGATGTTCCGCCCGCGCGTTCTATGTGGAATCGGGTGTCGTGGGATGATTCAGTTTGTGTCTGCATCTCATTTTAGCTTTATTCTTTCTGATTTACAGGAAAATATACTAGAGTGCTTGCAAATCGACGGATTTGGCGGACGAGCTTTCTCTGTTCGTTCGTGTTCGCGTCAGATGCGATTTTTTTTGTGCTCGGATGTTGTTATTTAGTAGGAATTCTTTGATTGCATTCGTTTTAATCGGTCCGTTCACTCTATAATTTGTTAATTTTTAGGAGTTAGTTTTCAATTCTTGGTATGTTGGTTGTGCGGGCGGGTGAGCTTCGTCCGCTCCTCTGTTCTTGTTGATTTTTGCCCGTCCACGCGTGTTTGAATATTGTAATTACTGTTGCTGTAGGTTTGAATTCATTGTATTGCGGGTATAATTGTCATTTTTTGAATCATGTTTTTTAAATGAAAGGTGATGCTGTCCGTCAAGTTGCCATATCTTCCATGTAAATTTTTGCGGGTGTATTTTTTGATGGTTTAGTGGCTGTAGAATTTTTAGGCGAGTTATGGAAGTGCGAGTGAAATTGACACCTCTATCAGTTTATCACATTGTCTGTAGTTTTACTGCTTTAATTTTATTTGTTGTAGTCGCGGCATACGTTGTAGTGCACTGCATTTTCTTTGGTAGCATACTTCGTTGTAGCTTTATTATAGTGGTTATGACTGTTTATGAGATTTCTCCTTTTCATAAACTACATTCTGTGTTTACTACATTCTGTGTTCTAGATGACTGCATAATATGCATTTCTGTACTGCATTAGCAGTGTTGTTAATGATCTATTCTGCTATTAGAAGGGATGGTCCATGATGCGCTTGTGTTAGCTGAATAGTTATTATAAGAATTTTTTTGAACTTCATACTATGAGAATTGTTTTTGAACATCATATGTTAACTGCAAAGTTTCAACCATTTGCATTTCCTTGTTACTGTTCGGAGGGCTGCCTTTCATTATTATTAGTACCACACTATGTGTTCGAGAGAACTGCATTACTGCCAACAGCAACTTTGTCTAAAAGGGATGATAAAATGACGTAGTTGAGGTTGCATACTTTAAATAGGCATTGTTCAAATTGTCTGATGGACATAATTTTAAAAGCATACAGCATAAGCAACGCATTAGAAATATTAGTTGCTTCATATTAGACAGCCAAGAGTGCAAATATTATAAACTTGATGGAGTCTTCTTCTTTGTAGAAAAAGACCATGGCAACTTCTCCGGCCTCAAAGCCATTGTGGGAGACAAAATCTTTCCAACCAGTAGTTATGTTGATGCAGTCTTTAGAGTCGATGTGTTAGTCAGCTTCCATGTCTCCATAGCCATTTTTGTGTTCTTTCTCCAAAGTAAGCTTCCCTGAACTCGGAGCATGAATTTTTATTGCGGATGGCAGTTTCTGCATATTGTAATGGGTGGATAAGAATTTATAAGTAAACAACAAATATTTTTGTTTTATACTTAGCATGATTTGTTTATGTTTACTTAAATAGTTACATACATATGATTGTATTTTGTAAAGTAGTTGCAATGTATGAACAAACTTATATACGCAATTGACTCGTAGTTTTACTGGGATATATATTATACTGCAACATGTGTGCACTGCAATGTCAGTAACAGTGTACTTCTCCAGCATATTAATATAACTGCAACACTTATCTACTGAACCTTTTTTTTGTACATATGTCGATACATGGTGTGGTACTGAAGAAAGATAGGTGGAAGCATCTAGTCTTAATAGTTAACAGATCTGAACAACAATACAAATTCAGTTTTGTATTTTTGTTGATATTACTGAACAAATTGATTGAACTATATATTCAGATGTGTATTTGCAGTCTAGATTATGTCCAAAAATTGTGAGTGGAAAACATACCCAACTTTCCTGTAGATCTGTGGTTGTGAGGCGATGAAGAAATGGCGCATGAAACCCCCTGTTGGGTATCATCAGGCAGTCGAGCATGCTGCGCCACTCGGTGTTGGTGAGCTGTAGGCCTTCTGCGAAGACGCATGTGTCCGCTACGGGCACCATCCTTGCCAAGCACCCGCACTTGCAGTCCATGGAGGGTTCAGTGGAATTCCAGAGAAGAGTTGTGGATGTGATGAAACCTAGATCTACGTTTTGAGGAAAATGAGGAACGGGGGAGGAGTTGTGTTAGTCTATAGCACGAATGGATAAGTTTTTATGCAACCAATCGAGCAATGGAAATAATAAATGTTGTGGTTGGCGTTAGGTGGTGGATTGGGTCTGATTCAGTGAACACGAATGCATTCAAGAAGGAATAGTACTGCTTACTTGAGAATAGCGAACTGCATTGTCATAACACGACGAACTGCGAACGCGTGGTTGGGCCTGTGTTTGTGTATGGTATGTAGCAATTTTTTTTAATTTTCAGTGGCCTCTCTTTTTTTGTTGGCCCTGTGTTCTGGTAGTGAAGACACAATTGGGCCCAGGTCGGCCTGTGAGCACATGGCTTGTTCCCCGTGCACTGTGTGCGGTCTAATGTTTAGTCCCACCTCGCCCGCGGAAGGCGCGCCCGACCTGTTTATAAGCGCTGGCGAGGCATACTGGTCGGACTCCTCCGTATACTTATCTGGCCGCTTATACACGGTGCTCGTAGCTATATGCTCTATGACCTGTGGGTCCATGTGCAACTGGCCCCATGCATTGTGAATCAGAACGACTCGCCTTCTGTGGGCGTAGACCTATTACGAGACTGGCTGGGGCCGGTGCCACCTGGGTGGTCAATTTTTTTCTTTTTATATTTCTGCCCTGTGTGTTTTTTTCAATGTTGGAGTGTGCACTGCATTGATCAGTGTTCTGTACTGCATTGTATACGCACTGCGTACTGGATGTACAGTTGTCATTTTTTTGTTTCCATCTTTTTGCTATCATTTAATCTTTTTTCCCAATGTATGGGAGTGCACTGCTTAGTAAATCATACACGTAATGCGTTGATTATGGTTCTGTACTGCACGTTCGTATATTTCTGTACTTCATTGATTATTTACGTGTTTGCGTTTTTCATTTTCTGGTTTTGCTCTTATGTATTCGTTTTTCAAATTTAGGTTCGTGCACCGCTTTGTTGGGTATGTTAATGCTTCGTTGGACAGATTCTATACTGCATTCGTACACAACTTGCATTGCATGTGTCCTGTTTGCAGACTGCAACTCATTTTTCGTTTTCTGCACTACTCGAATCTAGTGATACATTAGCAGACAACAGAACAAATTATCACAGATATTCTGTACGATAATTTCATCACCAGCAAACTAAGTTGAGCAGAAAGCAAACTAACATAATCAGAGTTCATCATTACAAAGCGATTGTGCATGGCAAGCAAACTAGGTTCAGCACACAAGCAAACTAACCATACATAAGCAAACAACACAAAGCAAATTTGATGATAATTCTAAAAGAACACTGGCATTCTTGGCTCCTGGCCGGCACCATCTTCTTCTTCACCAGTCAGGCTCTCCCCATCCCCAGCTGCTCCTGGCGTGCTTGTTCGGTGGCTCCTCCTTCTCCATATTTGCACGGCGAAGGCCGTCCTGGGTGAGGGTGATGCGGTTCCATATCTCGTATGCTGCGTAGGCGTCCTTTGCCGCGTACTCGATGTGCCTCCTGGACAGAGGCAGGATGGCCCAGTGCTGGTGCTCGGCGTCAGTGATCTTCTTCTTCATGTTGTTGTAGTAGTCGTCGATGAGCACGCCGGAGACGTCTCCGAGGGAGTCCAACGGCTTGGTTGCATCGGGCACCCTCCACTCCTTCTGGATGTCGACGAAGTTGGCGACCTCCAGTTTGACGCGCTCCAGCCTGGTTTTGTCGCCGTCGATGGGGAAGCCTGCAAAGGTGTACCTGGGGTCGGCGAGGAAGTTGTCGAAGACGGTGCACCTTTCAGTGTCGCTCATTTGGAAGAGCAGCACCGGGTGTTTCTTGCCGATGGAGAGCTGGCAGAGGGCGGGTTTATGCATCGCTTCAGGGTCGTTGTCGTACTCGAGATCAATGCCGACGATCTTGTGGCGCTGGAGGCTGAGGTGGCGCTCGTACTGCGCGAGGGTGATCGCCATCTGCTTCTTGTCGTTGGTGTGGATGACGTGCAACTTGGTGTTGCCGTGCGCCTCCACGGCGTTGTCGCCCTTGTACTTGTCGGTGAACGTCATTGCTGGTGGTGGGAGCGCAATGGACACTTGTGTTGTTGTGGATGAGAAGGCCTTTGGCAGGGGTTTACGGGGAGGGCGCGGGGTAGGATGGCCTCGTCGGATGAACTGCACGATCGCGCTAATGATGCGGTTGTGCGGATCGTGGGTTGGTTTTGCATCTGTGATCGTGGGCTTGTGGCGATGGAACTGCTCCGATCGGGTGTATGTTTGCGAACGTGGTTTTTTTAAGGTGGGTTTTTTTTATCAGCACATTTTTTTAACCATCACCTTTTTCTATTCGAAAGGGCATTTTGTCATGTTTTATAGATGTATACTGGGTGACAACATAACTGCATTGCTTACAATTACGCACTGCGTCGCGTACAAATCAGAACTACAACATTGTATACATGCGTGTACTTCATCGTTTTTTGCGTGTCTTTGCTATATGCTTCGGCGGTCTGCATTGCGCACCGGAATGCACTGTATACTTCTACCGACCCGTACTGCATCTTGTTTTTGCCGGTACTTATTGCAGTCCCTGGCACGGGACAAATAGGAAATGGGAGGGGGGGTGGGCCCCCCCCCACTTTTTTTTCGAACTTATTGTTTTTTCTTGGTCGGTTTTGTTGGGCCTGTGTTCGGGTATTTCACAGACGCATGTACGTTGTCAATTTTTGGGTGGCTGGTGCCGGTATCATTTGGGTGATCAGTTTTTATTCTTTGTATGCTTTTTAATGACGTGGAGTGCACTGCTTTTTGGTAAATCATCGGTGCAGTGCATTGATCATGGTTATGTACTAGATGTGAACTTCATTCCTTACTGCATGTACAGTTCTCATTTTTTATCCCATGTTTTTAATTTTTTTGTAATCTTTTTTTTCGAATGTATGGGACTGCACTGCTTAGCAAATTACGACTGTACTACATTGTTTATGATACTGTATGCAAGTTCGTGTACTTCTGCACTGCGTTAACTTATTCCGCGTTTGCGTTTTTCTTCATCCCGAAAAGAAATGCATAATGGCGTACTGCATCCCGTATAGAAATGCACTGCATTTTTCCAGCAGTGCGTACTGCATTTGTTTTTTTCCTGTGCTTACTTCACTGTACAGGAGGTTTAAGGGGAGAGTGGATGGGGGGGGGGGCACAATTTTTTGTGTGGCACTTAATTGAAGGTAGACTTTTTTTTCTGGATGTGTTATTTTAACATGCGTTTTGTTTTTGATTTTAACTTTTTTTATGAACTGTATGTATTTTGTTTGTTGTTTTACCGTTTTTAAATTTCATGATTCTTCACAGAGAACTGCATCATGTGTTTTTTTGTTGTTTTTTAGTAATATGTGCATTTTGATGTAGACTGGCTTATTTTGTCCGGGCTGTTTTTGGGCCGGCCCGTTATTCGTTACCCTTTTTGCGAAACGCGGGCCTCCTGTGTGTCGTTTCCATGCTATTCCACCGCTCCACTGTCAGAAAAGAGACCGAGAACAATCCCCTCTCCTCTCTTGCAGTTTCTCCCGAGGCATCTCTCCCTCGAGCAAATCCGCCGTCCCGCGCAGCAAACGCCGTCGCCCGGAGAACCGCCACCCTCAAGAGGTCCTTATTCCTGCATTCGGTGTCGCTGTCCGCTCCATGAGCCTTTGCCGCTGCGCTCTCGCAGCCCTTTTCCGTCCCCGCCCCCCCTTCCCCCTCCCCGCCGCCGTCGCCGCACACTTTTCTTCGGTACGTTCCGCTTGGCTCGGTGTTGATTGTCCCCTCGCCTTGTTTTTGTGATTCTTGTAGTTGCTGTAGCTCTTTTTGCTTGTGTAATTTTTCGTAGGCACTCGATTTTATCTTGTTTTGAAGTCGATAGTTGTGTGTAGCAATGCGGATCTAGGGATTCATGAGATTTTCGCCGATTTTGTTGCTTATGTCTGTCATTTCGTCCTTTGTGTTGCAGGAAAATGCTATGTCTTCGCCGAGCAGGCAGGGAGAAGGAGTTCAGGGTATGTGGAGTGATTATTCCTTAGGCTTTGTTTATTTTGTTTGGTGTTTATCTAGTTTCCTAATTCATCCTGCATATTGGGTTATGCTCTGTTAGTTGTCAGCGTTCGTTTGCATTATTTTGTCATGTGATGTTTTTGTAATTTCTTTTTTCTTGTTTTTTTGAATCCAGCAGGTGATTGCAGTGTTCATAATGATACACCAATTGTCTCTCCTTGTCCTGGTGGTAAGGATCATGGTGTCGAGGGAGGACATTAAGTGAATTCGCCGATTGAATCTTCTCCTATAAGTGTGGCCCCTCCTTCTGGTATGTGATTAATTTGTTTATTTTTGTGTATGCTTTGTTTTATCTAGTTCGATATTTTTGTTGCGAATATCCGTGATTTTAGTATATGCAGCACTGCATTTTATTTTTGTATGTGAACTCCAGAGTATGTACTTGTGAACTGCATTGTCGTTTTATTCAAGTTTTTTGTACAATGCATTATTTTTTAATTTGAGTTTATGGTTGAGCACTACATTTATATGTCTAACTGTACTGCATTTGTTCTTTTTGTGCAATTTTTAACGAGCATAGACAAACTTTATTTTGACGCATTGTCTGTTTTCCATGCTAGGGCGCCTGGGTTTGAGGAGGTTACTCAATTGATTGACCATTATTTTGCAGAGGGTAATGTTGGTGTGAGCTTTGATCAGAGACGTCCTGTCTTGTCTGAAACACAGTCGCAGTCTGTTGATGGTACAGAGGAAGTTACACAGGATTGGATGGTCCCAGAACAGGTTCGTCAATATGAGTTGAAGCAAAGCAAGAAGAAGTTGAGGTTTGAAATTGAGTCAAAAGAGTTTGCTGAAAAGGAGAAGCAGAGGAGATTTGCAGATGGTGCCAAGGGTGGTAAATTTGGCAAGGTGAAGAAGAGGTTGAGTACTGTTGCTGAGGAAGGTGGTACACCTCGGCGGAGTCCATGTGTTGCTGGAATGAAGAAGAATCTTGGCAAGAGAACCCCTGAAGTTGGTGGAAGTGATGATCCTCAGCGCAAACGACTACATGTCACTGAAGGTCCCAATTCTGATGACGATGACTTTGTGCTTGCTGATTATGTGAAGGGTGTTCATCCTTCTAGACGCAAAGACTGTGGTTCATCTAAGACTGTACCCAAGCGTGCCCATGATGATGTCGACGAAGATGTTGGTGGTGATTCTGGCGAGGAGGTGGATGCTGCTCCAAAGGTTTGTTGAAGTGCACTGCATTTGTTTCCTTCATTTTGTTATTCTTTCTGTATTTTATTTTTTTATGCCTAATCTTCTAATGTGGACTGCATTTCCCTTTACACAGATGAAGAAATCTAGTAAGAGCAATGCAACTGAAGATGATGGTGAGGGAGATGATTCTTGATTTAACAAGACCGTGCTTTTGTCGCTTCCCACTGTTTGCAAGGCTGCTTCTTTGTTGAAAGAGGCGCATTGCAACCGTGTTAGGGATGCTGGATTTGGTGTTGTCTTTGATCTGATAGTAAAGAAAAATGTGTTGCGCATTATCATGTGCTATTTGATGGGAGTGATTGACCCTGCCACTATGTTAATGGACTTTGGGAATGGCAGGGTTCTTCGAATCAATCGTGATGCAGTTCATCACATTTTTGATTTACCTATGGGAAGTCACACTGCACCCATGCCTGCTTCCAGCGGTCATGATGCATCGTTGACTGCCCTCAAGGATGAGCTTAGCTTTGACCGTTCAAAAAGTATAGGTGTCAAGGACTTGCTTGAGAAGATGAAGGTGTTGGTGGAGGAAGATGATTATGTGAGTGTTGACCTTGCTGTGAAGGTGTTCTTCCTTATACTTTACCAGAATTTGCTTTGCCCGGGGCCTGCAGTTTGTTTGGGTAGAGTTGCTGCGATGGTAGGGAACATGGATTATGCGGCTATTGCTCAGATGGACTTTTGTCAGCTTGTTGTTGATGAGTTGCAGGCAGCTGTGGTTAGGTGGCAATCAGAAGGTAGCAAGCAGAATTGTGCAGAGGGTTGTGCCATTGTCCCCCTGATTATGTATCTTGACTGCCTGAAGCTTCGCAAATTTTCAGTCATGCACACATTAACGCCACGTGCGTCATACCTGATGACCAAGGACCTGATGAAGTTGTACAATGAGGATGTGCTTGTGAAGGGAAAGATTTACTTGGAAAGTTGCAAATTTGGGAAGCTGCCGGTTAGTGCACCTGATTTTTTAATATCAGATTTTTTTAAAAAAATGTGCAGTCATTATAAATGTGAACTATTCTAGTACTCACATGTGTACTTCTCTTTGCGTGTTCTCTTTTTTTTTGCAGTGGAAGGCGTCAGGTGATATTGTGTACAACCGTCCTGTTGCAGTTGTACACGGCAGCTCTGATGCGGGGCCTAGCACTCATGATAGGTTTTATGAGCCTATCTGTAGTCAGCTTCCTGGTTGTGATGATGAGGTGCCGCATACTCGTGGTTTCATGCCTCGACAGATGTTTGATAATACAAGCTCTTATAAACAGACATTTGTTGGCGGCAAAAAGCATGAGGAGATTGATGAGCTTCTTCTGAAGGTTTTGAAGCTGACTGAAGATTTGCCAACCTCTGGTGACAGGTTGAGGACAGTTGCTGGTTTTTTCCCTGTTGGCCATGGCCCACGAGATGAAGATATTGTTGCTGCTCACAATTTTGATTGTGGTGTGATTGAAAGCCTGAAGATTGCAGTGACAAATGTTCGTTCTTCGTATGCTCAATTGAGACATTCACAAGAAGAAAAATGCGGTCGGTATGAGAAGGATGCTGGGCATATTGTGGATGAAATGATCCGTCGGGACGCTGGCGTTGGTGCTGATAATGTATGTTCTATGTTTTTTGTGGCTTTGGACCTCTTTTTTGTGTATTATGTTGACTGCTCCTCACTATTTTTTTGGTCATAGGCTGGAGTGGAATCTTCTGGTGTCGATGGAACTAGAGACGATGGAGTTGGTCAAGTATAAATACTCCTGCCATGTCTGTTCTGCCATGCTTCCCTTTTTCTTTGAACTTACATTTGTTTGGTTCCCATATTTTTCTTGTGTACTTCTCTGTTGTGAAGTGTGTACTGCTTGTGCATGGTTGGAGTTTTTTCTTTTTCGGTCGGTACCATCTTATTTCTCTTTTTTGGTTTGTTCTATGGCCGTAGACTGGTGTCGCTGCTCATGATGTGCACAAAGAGACTTACGATGGCTCTGGGAAGGATGAGGTCTTGGGTGATGCAGCGTCCCCTCTTGATGTTGTAGCTGATAAGGTATAGTTGTATTACTTATTCTGTTAGTGGGTTGTAATCTAATTTTTTGTTGTCTGTTAAACTTGATGTACGCTGTTATGTTCATCCATATGCATTTTCATTTGCGTATGTTAGCTGCAATAGTTTTACATGTGTGATCTTCACTGTTTGACATAAGTGAACTGCAGTTCTTTTTGGCATGCGTGATCCATAATTATTTACATAAGTGACCTTCAGTATTTAACATAACTGAACTGCAGTGTTTGTCAAATCGAACTGCATTTTTTTTATGTATACGTGGGTTGCAGTTGTAGTTGTGTTTGACACACGTGTGTTGGTGTTGTTTTGTATATGTGGACTGTAGTTGTTATGTGTATGTTGCCAGCAGTCTTTTGACATAAGTGTGCTGTGTGTTGTTGTGTTAGTTATCCCCATGCTTATTTTTGTGTTACTGGGTGTTTTTTAAACTTTCCACAGGTTGGAGATCCAAACGTGGAAGTCCAGGTTGATCTGAATCAGGGCAGTTGTGCTGTTGATGACCGTGCCAGTGTTGATGCTTATGTATCGATTGCCGTTGAGTGTGCAGATCCTTCTGTAGCTCAAGGATCCCATGATGCTGTTCCCACCAGTCGGCATGAAGATTCTGATGTTGGCATTGAAAAGCCACTGGAGAATGTTGCCCCTGCTGCTAGTGTTGTTTCTTCCCCTATGTCTCTGGTGTCCAATGATGTTCCGAAAGTATTGATAGTGGAGCCTCATGTAGTTGAAGTATCTAAGGAAGCTGCTGTTGACCAGACTATTGTAAATCAAGAGAATGCTGATATTGCTGCAGAAGGAAAGTCCAGTGAGGTTGTGGTGGATTCGTCGCAACCTATGCAAGAAAATATTTTGCTCAGTTCTGAAGAACAGCAGCCTGAAGACTCTGACACTGAAGGCAAGAGATTTTTTTAAACGGTGCAGTTTGATGTTTTTCTCATTCATGTTGTTTAATTACTATGGTATCTGTATTAGATGTTAAATGATAAGTGAAACTTTTGATCTTTTGTCTATGATTTTCAAAATAGCTAGCATAATTCCCTTATCTTAATATTTAAACTTCATTGTTTGGATAAGTGAACTTCATCTTTTTTATTGTAGATGATGAACTCCTTGTTGTGACACCGTCGAGCATTGATCCAGCTCTTCTGAAAAGATACAATGAGTTGTACGTTGCTGTTACAAGGGCTCGGAAGGACAAGAAGAAGAAGTATGGTTTTTTAGAAATTGTTTTGTTCATAT
Source organism: Triticum timopheevii (assembly GCA_963921465.1). NCBI lineage: Eukaryota > Viridiplantae > Streptophyta > Magnoliopsida > Poales > Poaceae > Triticum > Triticum timopheevii. Next base: position 222,437,511 of record OY997266.1, read on the forward strand.
GTATTATCTAATTTTTGTATTTACCCATTTTTATTTGTTGTTATTTTTCTAGTATCTTATGTTTGAGTTTTTCATGAAAAATTCACGGACATGATTGCTTTTAAAACTGAGATGGGTGATATTAGCATTGGCGAAGTTGGTCAATCCTTTTGGGATAAAGGGATGGTCACTACAAGGCTTGTAGATCTTGGGGTTTCTTTGCTGGTAGATAAGTTTAAGAGATCTCCGACAATGGTTGTCCCGTAACATATTTGTGTAAGAATGCAGAAATTTTTGTTTTATTTTTTTCATTTTCTTTTCTGCTTTCGTGCGACGACTTGTTTTGCTTATTTGATTTTTGGTTTTGATTTGGCAGACAAATATTTGGAATGGTGGTACTATAGGCAGGAGTGTTAAAATGATGTTCTCTTCAAAAGCCGAGGAGCGTGTTGATAAAAAGGATATGGTGAGAGACTTTTTTATGTGTATTTTGCCTGTTTTGTTTTTATATCGTTCTGTTTTTTCTTGTTATAATAATTTTATTTATTTTTCATGCTTCCAATAGGTCCTTTTTGCAACTTTTGATCCGCCAGATACGAGGGATGGTGTTGGTCATTATTGTGTAGTTGCGCTAAATGTGAAAGAAAGGCGGTTTGAATTCCTTGACTCGCTCAACAAACCTGGCAACCCTGATGCGACAGGGTTTTTAGGAGGATGGTTAAAAATATCAAGCGTGCATGGAAAGAAGGTAGCTTGAGTTCTGATGAGCCGCTAAATCCTCCCACACTTGATGGATTTGTGTTGAAACATGTCATTGTCCCATTGCAGCCAAATGGGTGCGTTCTTTACAACCCTTCTGTGTCATACCGTTCAAGTTTTTTTCACTTAATTTTTGTGAAACTGATGTTTTTTATTCTTTTTATTGCAGGCATGATTGTGGATTCTATATGTTTCAATTCTTGCAGACATGGGATGGTGTTCGAGTTGCTAAGTTTGGGGTGGAGCACATTGGCTACATCAGAAAGGCCATGCTCTATAGCTGGCTAACATCGAGGAAGTGTTGCCTTGATTTAACATCACTTCTAATTTTTGCAGATAAAGGTTGTTTTATTGAACTTCTTCATCCTCGCTTTATTTTATTTTTTACTACTGCTTGGTTCCGCTTCTTTATGGGCAAGTGGGCTGCATTGTTATTTTTATATGTGGGCTGCATTGCTGTATACAAGTGCGGGCTGCATTGCTGTAGAGAAGTGGGCTGCATTGTTATTTTTATATGTGGGCTGCATTGATGTAGAGAAGTGGGCTGCATTGTTATTTATATGTGGGCTGCATTGTTATTTTTATATATGGGCTGCATTGATGTAGAGAAGTGGGCTGCATTGTTATTTATATGTGGGCTGCATTGTTTTATACAAGTGTGGGCTGCATTGATGTATAGAAGTGGGCTGCATTGTTATTTTTATATGTGGGCTGCATTGTTGTAGATGTGTGGGCTGCATTCTATTTTTTCTCTATACATGTTTTTAGGTTCTTGTGTTTTGTACTGAGTGCTTCCATGTTTTTTCTGCACGTTTTTAGGTTTTGATTGGGGGCTTCATGAAGGCTGTACGTCACTGTTTGAGTCCCAGGGTTCTGATGTGGTTATGGAGGATTGTGTCATTGAAATCTCTCCATCTGGTTTGAACACAAATGTGGCGTCTGGACCTGATGGTGGAAGTGTCTCTCGACCTAGCTCTCCACATGATGTATATGATGTTGATGATGATGATTTTGTTACACTGTGTGCACGTTTAACTAGGACTAGGAGTGCAGCAATTAATCGTCCTCATTCGGATGAGGTTGAAGTATTTTCGAACAAGAGGGCAGGTGAGAGGGCTTTTAAGTTGAGATGCTCTATAGAGAAATTGAAGCCTCCGAGGTTCAGATATATGGATGAGGCGATTAAAATAAAGGATCTTGTTCTCAGCAAATATTTTGTAACCAAACACCGCGAGTAAGTTTTCTATGTGATGCGTGTGCCCTTTCATGCTTTTTGTGTGTTTTGATTTTAGTTCTAATTTTATTGATCCCATCTTTGTATGTTTACTGCAGGAACGCGTTCTTTATGGTGGATGGTCCTTTTGGTGATGATGTCGATACTTACAATTTCGACTATATCCATGATACATTTGGCAAAGGAGCTTTAATGGATTCGTATATCATGGATTTTGTTATCAAGTACTGGAAGCAAGACCCTGAATTGGGTTTAGCTTATCAGTCCGGTGAGCGTTTGCTACTTTCACCTTTATTTATCACGGTAAATGTGTGCTGTCATTCTTTCCTACTGCACTGGCTTTTTCATGTCCATGCCTGCTTGCATTGTTTATTCTTTTTTTCATGTCCTTTTTTTTGTTCTTTTTTGTGTACAGTACGTTCTTCAAATGGAAACCTCTGTGGCGAGAGATAATGACGGAAATCCTGTGTTGCCAGTTGTGCATAGCTCTTTTGTTTTAGAAGATGCAGTTAATCAGTTCAATTTTTTTGTGAACGACGGTGCAAACCTGTTGGATGCAAAACTGGTAAATTCATTGTTTTTTGTCATTTATTTTTTCCTGGTTTGTTGCATTTCTTTTTATAGTTATTTTTGGAACAGTGGTCCTGGTGGTACGTGTCGAAAGAACTTTTGATTTCATTTTTTTATGCGAACAAATTATGATGCCGCGATTCAAGGATGGTCATTATTCCTTATACACGATGAACCAGCATCGCCAGACCCTTGATATCCATGATAGTAGGAAGTACACTGGCCATCCTGATGTCACGGCAAGGTGGCGCAGGACAGACTACCACGCAGATTGCACTGAAGTGGTATGTTATTTTTTCTTTGCCAACCGTAAAGCTTTCTTTGTGTTTCTCCCACTGTATTTTTTTATAAACTACAATTGTTTATGTAGTGAACTTCAACATATGCACGACAGAACTGCATTTTTCTCACATGCACTTAAAAGAGGGATTGTTTAGATGTTTGAGAACAACTTTTTTTTTTGGGTTCGTTTGATTATCAACTTTTTGATCCGTGATGTGTGTTATTCTTACCTTGTGATTCTTTTTTTTGCCAGATGAGGAGGATGACTCAGCTGCTGAAGGCGATTTATGGTGAAAAAATGTATAAATCGAGGAACCTTCCTGACTGGGTTAAATTGGCAGAGAAGCCATCTTACCCGGTCGTGCCAGCGCAGGGAGCAAATGAGTGTGGAATCTATGTTCTGAGGATGGCGCAGTTGTATGACGACCAACGTCTAGTTGAGAAAATTTTGAAATTTGACGTAACAGCTTCTCTGTTTTCTTTTTACTTTTTTGTTCTTTATGACAACCTTTTTTTTTATAATCACTTGTTTGCATTTGTTTTTTTTCAGCCTGCTGCTGAAGATTGGAAGGCGGAGTACATGTTCCAGCTGGTGTTCAATCCTTTGAACATGTTGTGTTATGAAGACATGCCTCTTGAGTTACGTGAACTAATTGCGGACCTCGTGCTCACTTCCCTGTCGCAATCGCGGACGCAGTCGCAGACGCAGTAACAGTCATTTGGGGCACTGTTTTTCTACTGGGTGCAAAAGGCTGTGTGGACAATAACTAGGTTTTGATGTTGTGTTTGTGTGTGCTGACTATGTATGAAAAAGACTTTTTTTGTCGTTGTGTTCCTTCTTGTTCGTTTACGCGGCACCGCATGTGGATGAATTTGTATATGTATGTGTATATTATATCAATAACTGATACAATATATATAAGTGTATAATTTTATTTTTTGTTGACGACCACGGTCTATGCGAACTGGCATTTTGTCACGCTTATATGTATGATACGTGTTTGATGAACTGTATCGCATTTGATGCCGAACTTCTTTGTCCAATATAAGAGAACTGCATTTTTTTGGCATTCAAGCAAAGTGCTGCACGTGTGTGCATGCCAAAACTGCATTGTTTTATGACACCGAACTGCTTTTTTTTGTCAGAACAAAAAACGCATTACTTTTTGCCTATAGTTGCATTTTGTAGTTGGTTCTTTATTTGTTTGTACGTTAAGGTACATGGTGGGGGGGGGGGGTTTGGGGGGGTGTCCCCCCCCAAATTTTTTTAGTTGTCTATATACTTTTTTGTATTGTTCTTGTACGCACTGCGTGCGTTAGCGCGAGGCCGAGCAGGGGGTGGGGAGGGGGGTCGTGACCCCCCTTCAAATCCCCCTGCGAGGCCGAGCCTGGAACGAGCCGGAGCAGGCGGCGACGCGGCTTGCCGCGGCGCTGCATGCGTAGGCGAGTCCGTCATACCCCGTCGCCCCCTGTCTATCTTAGGGTTTGGGGGGTGGTGGTTTTGTGCGCGTCCCCTTTGATGGAAAAAACAGAATGTCTGCACTGCGCCTGTTAACCAAGCGCACTGAATGCGTTAGCGCGAGGCTGAACAGGGGGTGGGGAGGGGGGGTCGTGACCCTCCCTCCACATCCCCCTGCGAGGCTGAGCTTGGAACGAGCCGGAGCAGGCGGCGACGCGGCTTGCCGCGGCACCGCATGCGTAGGCGAGTCCGTCATACCCCATCGCCCCCTATCTATCTTAGGGTTTGGGGGGTGGTTTTGCGCGCGTCCCCTTTGATGGAAAAAACAGAATGTCCGCACTGCGCCTGTCAACCAAGCGCACTGCGTGCGTTAGCGCGAGGCCGAGCAGGGGGTGGGGAGGGGGGTTGTGACCCCCCTCCACATCCCCCTGCGAGGCCGAGCCTGGAAAGAGCCGGAGCAGGCGGCGACGCGGCTTGCCGCGGCGCCGCATGCGTAGGCGAGTCCGTCATACCCCGTCGCCCCCTGTCTATATTAGGGTTTGGGGGGTGGTGGTTTTACGCGCGTCCCCTTTGATAGAAAAAACAGAATGTCCGCACTGCGCCTGTCAACCAAGCGCACTGCGTGCGTTAGCGCGAGGCCGAGCAGGGGGTGGGGAGGGGGGTCGTGACCCCCCCTCCACATCCCCCTGCGAGGCCGAGCCTGGAACGAGCCGGAGCAGGCGGCGATGCGGCTTGCCGCGGCGCCGCATGCGTAGGAGAGTCCGTCATACCCCGTCTCCCCCCTGTCTATCTTACGGTTTGGGGGGGTGGTGGTTTTGCGCGCGTCCCCTTTGATGGAAAAAACAGAATGTCCGCACTGCGCCTGTTAACCAAGCGCACTGCATGCGTTAGCGCGAGGCTGAGCAGGGGGTGGGGAGGGGGGGTCGTGACCCCCCTCCACATCCCCCTGCGAGGCCGAGCCTGGAACGAGCCGGAGCAGGCGGCGATGCGGCTTGCCGCGGCGCCGCATGCGTAGGCGAGTCCGTCATACCCTGTCGCCCCCCTGTCTATCTTAGGGTTTAGGGGGGGGGGGGGGGGTTTGCGCGCGTCCCCTTTGATGGAAAAAACAGAATGTCCGCACTGCGCCTGTAAACCAAGCGCACTGCATGCGTTAGCGCGAGGCCGAGCGGGGGGTGGGGAGGAGGGTCGTGACCCCCCTCCACATCCCCCTGCGAGGCCGAGCCTGGAAAGAGCCGGAGCAGGCGGCGACGCGGCTTGCCTCGGCGCCGCATGCGTAGGCGAGTCCGTCATACCCCGTCGCCCCCCTGTCTATCTTAGGGTTTGGGGGGTGGTGGTTTTGCGCACGTCCCCTTTGATGGAAAAAACAGAATGTCCGCACTGCGCCTGTCAACCAAGCGCACTACATGCGTTAGCGCGAGGCCGAGCAGGGGGTGGGGAGGGGGGTCGTGACCCCCCTCCACATCCCCCTGCGAGGCCGAGCCTGGAACGAGCCGGAGCAGGCGGCGACACGGCTTGCCGCGGCGCGCCATGCGTAGGCGAGTCCATCATACCCCGTTGCCCCCTTTCTATCTTAGTGTTTGGGGGGGTGGTGGTTTTGCACGCGTCCCCTTTGAAGAAAAAACAGAATGTCCGCACTGCGCCTGTCAACCAAGCGCACTGCGTGCGTTAGCGCGTGGCCGAGCAGGGGGTGGGGAGGGGGTCGTGACCTCCCTCCACATCCCCCTGCGAGGCCGAGCCTGGAACGAGCCGGAGCAGGCGGCGACGCGGCTTGCCGCGGCGCCGCATGCGTAAGCGAGTCCGTCATACCCCGTCGCCCCCTATCTATCTTAGGGTTTGGGGGGGTGGTGGTTTTGCGCGCGTCCCCTTTGATGGAAAAAAAAGAATGTCCGCACTGCGCCTGTCAACCAAGCGCACTGCATGCTTTAGCACGAGGCCGAGCAGGGGGTTGGGGGGGGGGGGTCGTGACCCCCCCTCCACATCCCTCTGCGAGGCCGAGCATGGAACGAGCCGGAGCAGGCGGCGACGTGGCTTGCCGCGGCGCCGCATGCGTAGGTGAGTCCGTCATACCCCGTCGCCCCCTGTTTATCTTAGGGTTTGGCGGGGTGGTGGTTTTGCGCGCGTCCCCTTTGATGGAAAAAACAGAATGTCCGCACTGCGCCTGTCAACCAACGCACTGCGTGCGTTAGCGCGAGGCCGAGCAGGGGGTTGGGAGGGGGTCGTGACCCCCCCTCCACATCCCCCTCTGAGGCCGAGCCTGGAACGAGCCGGAGTAGGCAGAGACGCGGCTTGCCGCGGCGCCGCATGCGTAGGCGAGTCCGTCATACCCCGTCGCCCCCTGTCTATCTTAGGGTTTGGGGGGGGGGTGGTTTTGCGCGCGTCCCCTTTGATGGAAAAAATAGAATGTCCGCACTGCGCCTGTCAACCAAGCGCACTGCATGCGTTAGCGCGAGGCCGAGCAGGTGGTGGGGAGGGGGGTCGTGACCCCCCTCCACATCCCCCTGCGAGGCCGAGCCTGGAACGAGCCGGAGCAGGCGGCGACCCGGCTTGCCGCGGCGCCGCATGCGTAGGCGAGTCCGTCATACCCCGTCGTCCCCTGTCTATCTTAGGGTTTGGGGGGGTGGTGGTTTTGCGTGCGTCCCCTTTGATGGAAAAAACAGAATGTCCGCACTGCACCTGTCAACCAAGCGCACTGCGTGCGTTAGCGCGAGGCCGAGCAGGGGGTGGGGAGGGGGGGTCGTGACCCCACATCCCCCTGCGAGGCCGAGCCTGGAACGAGCCGGAGCAGGCGGCGACGCGGCTTGCCGCAGCGCCGCATGCGTAGGCGAGTCCGTCATACCCCGTCGCCCCCCTGTCTATCTTAGGGTTTGGGGGGTGGTGGTTTTGCGCGCGTCCCCTTTGATGGAAAAAACAGAATGTAAGCACTGCGCTTGTCAACCAAGCGCACTGCGTGCGTTAGCGCGAGGCAGAGCAGGAGGTGGGGAGGGAGGGTCGTGACCCCCCTCCACATCCCCCTGCGAGGCCGAGCCTGGAACGAGCCGGAGCAGGCGGCGACGCGGCTTGGCGCGGCGCCGCATGCGTAGGCGAGTCCGTCATACCCCGTCGCCCCCTGTCTATCTTAGGGTTTGGGGGGGTGGTGGTTTTGCGCGTGTCCCCTTTGATGGAAAAAACAGAATGTCCGCACTGCGCCTGTCAACCAAGCGCACTGCGTACGTTAGCGTGAGGCCGAGCAGGGGTGGGGAGGGGGGTCGTGACCCCCCTCCACACCCCCCTGCGAGGCCGAGCCTGGAACGAGCCGGAGCAGGCGGCGACACGGCTTTCCGCGGCGCGGCATGCGTAGGCGAGTCCGTCATACCCCGTCGCCGGCTTTCTATCTTAGGGTTTGGGGTGGTGGTGGTTTTGCACGCGTCCCCTTTGAAGGAAAAAACAGAATGTCCGCACTGCGCCTGTCAACCAAGCGCACAGCGTGCGTTAGCGCGTGGCCGTGCAGGGGGTGGGGAGGGGGGTCGTGACCTCCCTCCACATCCCCCTGCGAGGCCGAGCCTGGAACGGGCCGGAGCAGGCGGCGACGCGGCTTGCCGCGGCGCCGCATGCGTAGGCGAGTCCGTCATACCCCGTCGCCCCCTGTCTATCTTAGGGTTTGGGGGGTGGTGGTTTTGCGCGCATCCCCTTTGATGGAAAAAACAGAATGTCCGCACTGCGCCTGTCAACCAAGTGCACTGCGTGCATTAGCGCGAGGCCGAGCAGGGGGTGGGGAGGGGGGTCGTGACCCCCCCTCCACATCCCCCTGCGAGGCCGAGCCTGGAACGAGCCGGAGCAGGCGGCGACGTGGCTTGCCGCGGCGCCGCATGCGTAGGTGAGTCCGTCATACCCCGTCGCCCGCATACTTTACTTTATTGCTAATCGGTAGACATAGTAGTAGAAGTAATAAGTTGGCAAGACGACTTCATGGAGACACGATGATGGAGATCATGATGATGGAGATCATGGTGTCATGCCGGTGACGATGATGATTATGGAGCCCCGAAGATGGAGATCAATGGAGCTATATGATATTGGCCATATCATGTCACTACTATATAATTGCATGTGATGTTTATTATGTTCATGCATCTTGTTTACTTAGGACGACGGTAGTAAATAAGCTGATCCCTTACAAAAATTTCAAGAAGTGTTCTCCCCTAACTGTGCACCGTTGCTACAGTTCGTCGTTTCTAAGCACCACGTGATGATCGGGTGTGATGGATTCTTACGTTCACATACAACGGGTGTAAGACAGATTTACACAGCGAAAACACTTAGGGTTAACTTGACGAGCCTAGCATGTACAAACATGGCCTCGGAACACGGAGACCGAAAGGTCGAGCATGAGTCGTATAGTAGATACGATCAACATGAAGATGTTCACCGATGATGACTAGTCGGTCTCACGTGATGATCGGACACGGCCTAGTTTGACTCGGATCATGTGATCACTTAGATGACCAGAGGGATGTCTATCTGAGTGGGAGTTCATAAGATGAACTTAATTATCCTGAACATAGTCAAAAAGGATTTTGCAAATTATGTCGTAAGCTCGCGCTTTAGTTCTACTGTTTAGATATGTTCCTAGAGAAAATATAGTTGAAAGTTGATAGTAGCGATTATGCGGACAGTAGAAAGCTTATGTCCTTAATGCACCGCTCAGTGTGCTGAACCCCAAACGTCGTTTGTCCATGTTGCGAACATCGGACATACATGTTTTGATAACTACGTGATAGTTCAGTTAAATGGTTTAAGTAGAGGCACCAAAGACGTTTTCGAAACGTCACGGAACATATGAGATGTTTCGAGGGCTGAAATTGGGATTTCAGGCTCGTGCCCACGTCAAGAGGTATAAGACCTCCGACGATTTTCTTAACATGCAAACTAACAGAGAAAAGCTCAATCGTTGAGCCAGTGCTCAAATTGTCTGAGTGCGACAATCACTTGAATCAAGTGGGAGTTGATCTTCCAGATGAAATAGTGATGGTTCTCCGAAGTCATTACCACCAAGCTGCTAGAGCTTCATGATGAACTATAAACATATCAGGGATAGATATGATGATCCTTGAGGTATTCACGTTGTTTGACACCGCGAAAGTAGAAATCAAGAAGGAGCATCAATTGTTGATGAAACCCCTAGTTTCAAGAAGGGCAAGGGCAAGAAGGGATACTTCATGAAACGGCAAATCAGCTGCTGCTCTAGTGAAGAAACCCAAGGTTGAACCCAAACCCGAGACTAAGTGCTCCTGTAATAAGGGGAACAACCACTGGAGCAGAATCACCCTAGATACTTGGTAGATGAGAAGGCTGGCAAGGTCGATAGAAGTATATTGGATATACATTATGTTAATGTGTACTTTACTAGTACTCCTAGTAGCACCAGGGTACTAAGATACCGGTTCGGTTGCTAAGTGTTAGTAACTCGAAATAAAAGGCTATGAAATAAACGGAGACTAGCTAAAGGTGAGCTGACGATATTTGTTGGAAGTGTTTCCAAGTTTGATGTGATCAAACATCGCACGCTCCCTCTACACTCAAGATTAGTATTAAACCTGAATGGTTTATTGAATCTCGATCGTAGTGATACACATTTTCATGCCGAAAGATATAAGATAGTAATGATAGTACCACTTACTTGTGGCACTGCCATGTAAGTCATAATGGTATAAAACGCATGAAGAAGCTCCATGTTGATGGATCTTTGGACTCACTCATTTTTGAAAAGTTTGAGACATGCGAACCATGTCTATTGGTGTATACGCATGAAGAAACTCCATGCAGATGGATCATTTGGACTCACTTGATTTTGAATCACTTGAGATATGCAAATCATACCGCATGGGCAAGATGACTGAAATCCTCGGTTTCAGTAAGATGGAACAAGATAGCAACTTGTTGGAAGTAACACATTTTGATGTGTGCAGTCCAATGAGTGCTGAGGCATGCAGTGAATATTGTTATGTTCTTACTTCACAGATGATTCGAGTAGATGTTGAATATATTTACTTGATGAAACACAAGTCTGAATTATTGAATGGTTCAAGTAATTTCAGAGTGAAGTTGAAGATCATCGTGACAAGAGGATAAAATGTCTATGATAAGATCATAGAGATGAATATCTGAGTTATGAGTTTTGGCACGCAATTAAGACATTGTGGAAATTGTTTTCGCAATTAATACCGCCTGGAACACCATAGTGTGATGGTGTGTCCGAACATCATAGTTGCACCATGTTCGATATGGTGGGTACCATGATGTCTCTTGTCGAATTACCACTATTGTTCATGGGTTAGGCATTAGAGACAACCACATTCACTTTAAAGAGGGCACCACGTAATTCCATTGAGATGACACCGTATGAATTATGGTTTAGAGAAACCTAAGTTGTCATTTCTTAAAAGTTTGGGGCTGCGACGCTTATGTGAAAAAGTATCAGGATGATAAGCTCGAACCCAAAGCGGATAAAATGCATCTTCATAGGGCACCCAAAACAGTTGGGTATACCTCCTAATTCAGATCCGAAAGCAATAAGGATTGTTTCTTGAATCGGGTCCTTTCTCGAGGAAAAGTTTGTCTCGGAAAGTTGAGTGGGAGGATGGTGGAGACTTGATGAGGTTATTGAACCGTCACTTCAACAAGTGTGTAGCAGGGCACAGGAAGTTGTTCCTGTGGCACCTATACCAATTGAAGTGGAAACTTATGATAGTGATCATGAAACTTCGGATCAAGTCACTACCGAACCTCGTAGGACGACAAGGACGCGTACTACTTCAGAGTGGTACAGTAATCCTGTCTTGGAAGTCATGTTGCTAGACAACAATGAACCTACGAGCTATGGAGAAGCGATGGTGGGCCCGGATTCCGACGAATGGATCAAAGCCATATAATCCGAGAAAGGATCCATATATGAAAACAAAGTGTAAACTTTGGAAGAACTACTTGATGGTTGTAAGGCTGTTAGGTACATATGGATTTTAAAAGGTAGACGGACAATGATGGTAAATGTCACCATTAAGAAAGCTCGACTTGTCGTTAAGATGTTTCTCGACAAGTTCAAGGAGTTGACTACGATGAGATTTTCTCACTCGTAGCAATGCTAAGAGTCTGTTGGAATTGTATTAGCGATTACTGCATTATTTATGAAATCTTGCAGATAGGATGTCAAAACATTGTTTCTTCGACAATTTTCTTGAGAAAAGGTTGTATGTGATACAACCGGAAGGTTTTGTCAATCCTGAAAGATGCTAATAAGTATGCAAAGCTCTAGCAATCCTTCTAAGGACTGGAGTAAGCATCTCGGAGTTGGAATGTATGCTTTGATGATGATCAAAGATTTTGGGTTTATACAAAGTTTATGAGAAACTTGTATTTCCAAAGAAGTGAGTGGGAGCACTATAGAATTTCTGATGAGTATATGTTGTTGACATATTAATGATCAGAAATGATGTAGAATTTCTAGAAAGCATATAGGGTTATTTGAAAACTGTTTTTCAATGGAAAACCTGGATTAGGCTACTTGAACAATAAGCATCAAGATCTATAAGATAGATCAAAATGCTTAATAGTACTTTCAAATGAGCACATACCTTGACATGATCTTGAAACTGTTAAAGATGGATCAGTCAAAGAAGGAGTTCTTGCCTGAGTTGTAAGGTATGAAGTTAAGACTTAAAGCTCGACCACGGCAGAATAGAGAGAAAGGACGAAGGTCGTCCCCTATGCTTAAGACGTAGGCTCTACAGTATGCTATGCTGTGTACCGCTCCTGAAGTGTGCCTTGCCATGAGTCAGTCCAGGGGTACAAGAGTGATCCAAGAATGGATCACAGGACAGCGGTCAAAGTTATCCTTAGTAACTAGTGGACTAAGGAATTTTCTCGATTATGGAGGTGGTAAAAGAGTTCGTCGTAAAGGGTTACGTCGATGCAAGCTTACCACCTATCCGGATAGCTCTGAGTAGAGATACGGGATACGTATAATGGAGCAACAATTTAGAATAGCTCCAAGTAGAACAGTTATTTGGAATAGCTCCAAATAGAGCGTGGTAGCTGCATCTAGGAGATGACATAGAGATTTGTAAAGCACACACGGATCTAAAAGGTTCAGACCCGTTGACTATAACCTCTCTCACAAGCATAACATGATCAAACCCAGAACTCATCGAGTGTTAATCACATGGTAAATGTGAACTAGATTATTGACTCTAGTAAACTCTTTGGGTGTAAGTCACATGGGGATGTGACCTTGAGTGTTAATCACATATTGATGTGAACTAGATTATTTACTCTAGTGCAAGTGGGAGACTGTTGGAAATATGCCCTAGAGGCAATAATAAATTAGTTATTATTATATTTCTTTGTTCATGATAATAGTCTTTTATTCATGCTATAACTGTATTATCCGGAAATCGTAATACACGTGTGAATACATAGACCACAATATGTCCCTAGTGAGCCTCTAGTTGACTAGCTCGTTGTGATCAACAGATAGTCATGGTTTCCTGGCTATGGACATTAGATGTCGTTGATAATGGGATCACATCATTAGGAGAATGATGTGATGGACAAGATCCAATCCTAAGCATAGCACAAAGATCATGTAGTTCATTTGCTAGAGCTTTTCTAATGTCAAGTATCTTTTCCTTAGACCATGAGATTGTGCAACTCCCGAACACCGTAGGAGTGCTTTGGGTGTACCAAACGTCACAACGCAACTGGGTGGCTATAAAGGTGCATTACAGGTATCTCCGAAAGTGTCTGTTGGGTTGGCACAAATCGAGACTGGGATTTGTCACTCCGTGTAAGCGGAGAGGTATCTCTGGGCCCACTCGGTAGGACATCATCATATGCGCAATGTGACCAAGGAGTTGATCACGGGATGATGTGTTACGGAACGAGTAAAGAGACTTGCCGGTAACGAGATTGAACAAGGTATAAGGATACCGACGATCGAATCTCGGGCAAGTATAATACCGCTGGACAAAGGGAATTGTATACGGGATTGATTAAGTCCTTGACATCGTGGTTCATCCGATGAGATCATCGTGGAACATGTGGGAGCCATCATGGGTATCCAGATCCCGCTGTTGGTTATTGACCGGAGAAGGTCTCGGTCATGTCTGCATGTCTCCCGAACCCGTAGGGTCTACACACTTAAGGTTCGATGACGCTAGGGTTATAAAGGAAGCTTGTATGTGGTTACCGAATGTTGTTCGGAGTCCCGGATGAGATCCCGGACGTCATGAGGAGTTCCGGAATGGTCCAGAGGTAAAGATTTATATATGGGAAGTCCTGTTTTGGTCACCGGAAAAGTTTCGGGGTTTATCGGTAACGTACCGGGACCACCAGGAGGGTCCTGGGGGTCCACCAAGTGGGGCCACCAACCCCGGAGGGCTGCATGGGCCATGTGTGGGAGGGAACCAGCCCCAGGTGGGCTGGTGCGCCCCCCACAAGGGGCCCAAGGCGCATGGGAGAGTTGGAGGGGGCAAACCCTAGGGCAGATGGGCCCTAAGGCCCATGCTCCCTGCGCCTCCCTCTCCTCCCCCTCTTGGCCGCCTCCCCAAGTCCCATCTAGGGCTGGCCGCACCCCTTGGGGTGGGAAACCCTAAAGGGGGCGCAGCCCCTCCTCTCCCCTATATATAGTGAGGCCTAGGGGCTGCCCATGAGACACAGATATACATGAGATCTTCTCCCTCTCTTGGTGCAGCCCTGCCTCTCCTCCTCCTCCTCTCCCGTGGTGCTTGGCGAAGCCCTGTTGGATTTCCACGCTCCTCCATCACCACCATGCCGTTGTGCTGCTGCTGGATGGAGTCTTCCTCAACCTCTCCCTCTATCCTTGCTGGATCAAGGCATGGGAGACGTCACCGGGCTGTACGTGTGTTGAACGCGGAGGTGCCGTGCGTTCGGCACTTGATCATCGGTGATTTGAATCACGACGAGTACGACTCCATCAACCCTGTTCACTTGAACGCTTACGCTTAGCGATCTACAAGGGTATGTAGATGCACTCTCCTTCCCCTCGTTGCTGGTCTCTTCATAGATAGATCTTGGTGATACGTAGGAAAATTTTGAATTTTTGCTACATTCCCCAACAGTGACCTCCCTCCACATCCCCCTGCGAGGCCGAGCCTGGAACGAGCCGGAGCAGGCGGCGACGTGGCTTGCCGCGGCGCCGCATGCGTAGGCGAGTCCGTCATACCCCGTCGCCCCCCTGTCTATCTTAGGGTTTGGGGGGTGGTGGTTTTGCACGCGTCCCCTTTGAAGGAAAAAACAGAATGTCCGCACTGCGCTTGTCAACCAAGCGCACTGCGTGCGTTAGCGCGTGGCCGAGCAGGGGGTGGGGAGGGGGGTCGTGACCTCCCTCCACATCCCCCTGCGAGGTCGAGCCTGGAACGAGCCGGAGCAGGCGGCGACGCGGCTTGCCGCGGCGCCGCATGCATAGGCGAGTCCGTCATACCCCGTCGCCCCCTATCTATCTTAGGGTTTGGGGGGTGGTGGTTTTGCGCGCGTCCCCTTTGATGGAAAAAACAGAATGTCCGCACTGCGCCTGTCAACTAAGCGCACTGCGTGCATTAGCGCGAGGCCGAGCAGGGGGTGGGGAGGGGGGTCGTGACCCCCCTCCACACCCCCCTGCGAGGCCGAGCCTGGAACGAGCCGGAGCAGGTGGCGATGTGGCTTGCCACGGCGCCGCATGCGTAGGCGAGTCCGTCATACCCCGTCGCCCCCCTGTCTATCTTAGGGTTTGGAGGGGTGGTGGTTTTGCGCGCGTCCCCTTGGATGGAAAAAACAGAATGTCCGCACTGCGCGTGTCAACCAAGCGCACTGCGTGCATTAGCGCGAGGCCAAGCAGGGGGTGGGGAGGGGGGGTCGTGACCCCCGCTCCACATCCCCCTGCGAGGCCAAGCCTGGAACGAGCGAGAGCAGGCGGCGACGCGGCTTGCCGCGGCGCCGCATGCGTAGGCGAGTCCGTCATACCCCGTCGCCCCCTGTCTGTCTTAGGGTTTGGGGGGTGGTGGTTTTGCGCGCATCCCCTTTGATGGAAAAAACGGAATGTCCGCACTGCGCCTGTCAACCAAGCGCACTGCGTGCATTAGCGCGAGGCCGAGCAAGGGGTGGGGAGGGGGGGTAGTGACCCCCCTCCACATCCCCCTGCGAGGCCGAGCCTGGAACGAGCCGGAGCAGGCGGCGACGCGGCTTGCCGCGGCGCCGCAAGCGTAGGCGAGCCCGTCATACCCCGTCGCCCCCTGTCAATCTTAGGGTTTGGGGGAGGGGTGGTTTTGCGCGCATCCCCTTTGATGGAAAAAACAGAATGTCCGCACTGCGCCTGTCAACCAAGCGCACTGCGTGCGTTAGCGCGAGGCCGAGCAGGGGGTGGGGAACGGGGTCGTGACCCCCCTCCACATCCCCCTGCGAGGCCGAGCCTGGAACGAGCCGGAGAACGCGGCGACACGGCTTTCCGCGGCGCTGCATGCGTAGGCGAGTCCGTCATACCCCGTCGCCCCCTTTCTATCTTAGGGTTTGGGGGGGTGGTGGTTTTGCACGCGTCCCCTTTGAAGGAAAAAACAGAATGTCCGCACTGCGCCTGTCAACCAAGCGCACTGTGTGCGTTAGCGCGTGGCCGAGCAGGGTGTGGGGAGGGGGGTCGTGACCACCCTCCACATCCCCCTGCGAGCCCGAGCCTGGAACGAGCCGGAGCAGGCGGCGACGCGGCTTGCCGCGGCGCCGCATGCGTAGGCGAGTCCGTCATACCCCGTCGACCCCTGTCTATCTTAGGGTTTGGGGGTGGTGGTTTTGCGCGCGTCTCCTTTGATGGAAAAAACAGAATGTCCATACTGCGCCTGTCAACCAAGCGCACTGTGTGCATTAGCGCGAGGCCGAGCAGGGGGTGGGGAGGGGGGGTCGTGACCCCCCTCCACATCCCCCTGCGAGGCCGAGCCTGGAACGAGCGAGAGCAGGCGGCAACGCGGCTTGCCGCGGCGCCGCATGCGTAGGCGAGTCCGTCATTCCCCGTCGCCCCTTGTCTATCTTAGGGTTTGGGGGGTGGTGGTTTTGCGCGCGTCCCCTTTGATGGAAAAAACAGAATTTCCGCACTGCGCCTGTCAAGCAAGCGCACTGCGTGCGTTAGCGCATGGCCGAGCAGGGGGTGGGGAGGGGGGTCGTGACCTCCCTCCACATCCCCCTGCGAGGCCGAGCCTGGAACGAGCCGGAGCAGGCGGCGACGCGGCTTGCCGCGGCGCCGCATGCGTAGGCGAGTCCGTCATACCCCGTCGCCCCCTATCTATCTTAGGGTTTGGGGGGTGGTGGTTTTGCGCGCGTCCCCTTTGATGGAAAAAACAGAATGTCCGCACTACGCCTGTCAACCAAGCGCACTGCGTGCATTAGCGCGAGGCCGAGCAGGGGGTGGGGAGGGGGGGGGGGTCATGACCCCCCCTCCACATCCCCCTGCGAGGCCGAGCCTGGAACGAGCCGGAGCAGGCGGCGACGTGGCTTGCCACGGCGCCGCATGTGTAGGCGAGTCCGTCATACCCCGTCGCCCCCCTGTCTATCTTAGGGTTTGGAGGGGTGGTGGTTTTGCGCACGTCCCCTTTGATGGAAAAAACAGAATGTCCGCACTGCGCGTGTCAACCAAGCGCACTGCGTGCATTAGCGCGAGGCCGAGCAGGGGGTGGGGAGGGGGGGGTCGTGACCCCCGCTCCACATCCCCCTGCGAGGCCAAGCCTGGAACGAGCGAGAGCAGGCGGCGACGCGGCTTGCCGCGGCGCCGCATGCGTAGGCGAGTCCGTCATACCCCGTCGCCCCCTGTCTGTCTTAGGGATTGGGGGGTGGTGGTTTTGCGCGCGTCCCCTTTGATGGAAAAAACAGAATGTCCGCACTGCGCCTGTCAACCAAGTGCACTGCGTGCGTTAGCGCGAGGCCGAGCAGGGGGTGGGGAGGGGGGGTAGTGACCCCCCTCCACGTCCTCCTGCGAGGCCCAGCCTGGAACGAGCCGGAGCAGGCGGCGACGCGGCTTGCCGCGGCGCCGCATGCGTAGGCGAGTCCGTCATACCCCGTCACCCCCTTTCTATCTTAGGGTTTGGGAGGGTGGTGGTTTTGCATACGTCCCCTTTGAAGGAAAAAACAGAATGTCCGCACTGCGCCTGTCAACCAAGCGCACTGTGTGCGTTAGCGCGTGGCCGAGCAGGGGGTGGGGAGGGGGGTCGTGACCCCCCTCCACATCCCCCTGCGAGGCCGAGCCTGGAACGAGCCGGAGCAGGCGGCGACGCGGCTTGCCGCGGCGCCGCATGCGTAGGCGAGTCCGTCATACCCCGTCGACCCCTGTCTATCTTAGGGTTTGGGGGGTGGTGGTTTTGCGCGCGTCCCCTTTGATGGAAAAAACAGAATGTCCGCACTGCGCCTGTCAACCAAGCGCACTGTGTGCATTAGCGCGACGCCGAGCAGGGGGTGGGGAGGGGGGGTCGTGACCCCCCTCCACATCCCCCTGCGAGGCCGAGCCTGGAACGAGCGAGAGCAGGCGGCGATGCGGCTTGCCGCGGCGCCGCATGCGTAGGCGAGTCCGTCATACCCCGTCACCCCCTGTCTATCTTAGGGTTTTGGGGGTGGTGGTTTTGCGCGCGTCCCCTTTGATGGAAAAAACAGAATGTCCGCACTGCGCCTGTCAACCAAGCGCACTGCGTGCGTTAGCGCGAGGCCGAGCAGGGGGTGGGGAGAGGGGGGTAGTGACCCCCCTCCACATCCCCCTGCGAGACCGAGTCTGGAACGAGCAGGAGCAGGCGGCGACGCGGCTTGCCGCGGC
This sequence comes from Triticum timopheevii, assembly GCA_963921465.1. Lineage (NCBI taxonomy): Eukaryota > Viridiplantae > Streptophyta > Magnoliopsida > Poales > Poaceae > Triticum > Triticum timopheevii. The sequence continues at coordinate 222,455,604 of OY997266.1, forward strand.
GCCGCATGCGTAGGCGACTTCGTCATACCCCGTCGCCCCTGTCTATGTTAGGGTTTGGGGGAGGGGTGGTTTTGCGCGCGTCCCCTTTGATGGAAAAAATAGAATGTCCGCACTGCGCCTGTCAACCAAGCGCACTGCGTGCGTTAGCGCGAGGCCGAGTAGGGGGTGGGGAGGTGGGGGGGTCGTGACCCCCTCCACATCCCCCTGCGAGGCCGAGCCTGGAACGAGCCGGAGCAGGCGCGACGCGGCGCCGCATGCGTAGGCGAGTCCGTCATACCCCGTCACCCCCTGTCTATCTTAGGGTTTGGGAGGGGGTGGTTTTGCGCGCGTCCCCTTTGATGGAAAAAAACAGAATGTCCGCACTGCGCTTGTCAACCAAGCGCACTGCGTGTGTTAGCGCGAGGCCGAGCAGGGGGTGGGGAGGGGGGGTCGTGACACCCCTTCCAAACCCCCCTGCGAGGCCGAGCCTGGAACGAGCCGGAGCAGGCGGCGACGCGGCTTGCCGCGGCGCCGCATGCGTAGGCGAGTCCGTCATACCCCGTCGCCCCCTGTCTATCTTAGGGTTTGGGGTGGGGTGCTTTTGCGCGCGTCCCCTTTGATGGAAAAAACAGAATGTCCGCACTGCGCCTGTCAACGAAGCGCACTGCGTGCGTTAGCGCGAGGCCGAGCAGGGGGTGGGGAGGGGGGGTCGTGACCCCCCCTCCACATCCCCCTGCGAGGACGAGCCTGGAACGAGCCGGAGCAGGCGGCGACGTGGCTTGCCGCGGCGTCGCATGTGTAGGCGAGTCCGTCATACCCCGTCGCCCCCTGTCTATCTTAGGGTTTGGGGGGTGGTGGTTTTGCGCGCGTCCCCTTTGATGGAAAAAACAGAATGTCCGCACTGCGCCTGTCAACCAAGCGCACTGCGTGCGTTAGCGCGAGGCCGAGCAGGGGGTGGGGAGGGGGGGTCGTGACCCCCCCTCCATATCCCCCTGCGAGGACGAGCCTGGAACGAGCCGGAGCAGGCGGCGACGCGGCTTGCCGCGGCGTCGCATGCGTAGGCGAGTCCGTCATACCACGTCGCCCCCTGTCTATCTTAGGGTTTGGGGGGTGGTGGTTTTGCGCGCGTCCCCTTTGATGGAAAAAACAGAATGTCCGCACTGCGCCTGTCAACCAAGCGCACTACGTGTGTTAGCGCGAGGCCGAGCAGGGGGTGGGGAGGGGGGGTCGTGCCCCCCCCTCCACATCCCCCTACGAGGCCGAGCCTGGAACGAGCCGAAGTAGGCGGCGACGCGGCTTGCCGCGGCGCCGCATGCGTAGGGGAGTCCGTCATACCCCGTCGCCCCCCTGTCTATCTTAGGGTTTGGGGGGATGGTGGTTTTGCGCGCGTCCCCTTTGATGGAAAAAACAGAATGTCCGCACTGCGCCTGTCAACCAAGCGCACTACGCGCGTTAGCGCGAGGCCGAGCACGGGGTGGGGAGGGGGGGTCGTGACCCCCGCTCCACATCCCCCTGCAAGGCCGAGCCTGGAACGAGCGAGAGCAGGCAGCGAAGCGGCTTGCCGCTGCGCCGCATGCGTAGGCGAGTCCGTCATACCCCGTCGCCCCCTGTCTATCTTAGGGTTTCGGGGTGGTGGTTTTGCGCGCGTCCCCTTTGATGGAAAAAACAGAATGTCCGCACTGCGCCTGTCAACCAAGTGCACTGCCTGCGTTAGCGCGAGGCCGAGCAGGGGGTGGGGAAGGGGGGTCATGACCCCCCCTCCACATCCCCCTGCGAGGCCGAGCCTGGAACGAGCCGGAGCAGGCGGCGACGCGGCTTGCCGCGGCGCAGCATGCCTAGGCGATTCTGTCATACCCCGTCGCCCCTGTCTATCTTAGGGTTTGGGGGGGTGGTTTTGCGCGCGTCCCCTTTGATGGAACAAACAGAATGTCCACACTGCGCCTGTCAACCAAGCGCACTGCATGCGTTAGCGCGAGGTCGAGCAGGGGGTGGGGAGGGGGGGTCGTGACCCCCCCTCCACATCCCCCTACGAGGCCGAGCCTGGAACGAGCCGAAGTAGGCGGCGACGTGGCTTGCCGCGGCGCCACATGCGTAGGTGAGTCCGTCATACCCCATCGCCCCAAATCTATCTTAGGGTTTGGGGGGGGGGGGTGGTGGTTTTGCGCGCGTCCCCTTTGATGGAAAAAACAGAATGTCCGCACTGCGCCTGTCAACCAAGCACACTGCGTGCGTTAGCGCGAGGCCGAGCAGGGGGTGGGGAGGGGGGGTCGTGACCCCCCTCCACATCCCCCTGCAAGGCCGAGCCTGGAACGAGCGAGAGCAGGCGGCGACGTGGCTTGCCGCGGCGCCGCTTGCGTAGGCGAGTCCGTCATACCCCGTCGCCCCCTGTCTATCTTAGGGTTTGGGGGGTGGTGGTTTTGCGCACGTCCCCTTTGATGGAAAAAAACAGAATGTCCGCACTGCGCCTGTCAACCAAGTGCACTGCCTGCGTTAGTGCGAGGCCGAGCAGGGGGTGGGGAGGGGGGGTCGTGACCCCCCCTCCACATCCCCGGCGAGGACGAGCCTGGATCGAGCCGGAGCAGGCGGCGACGCGGCTTGCCGCGGAGCCGCATGCCTAGGCGAGTCTGTCATACCCCGTCGCCCCCTGTCTATCTTAGGGTTTGCGGTGGTGGTTTTGCGTGCATCCCCTTTGATGAAAAAACAGAATGTCCGCACTGCGCCTGTCAACCAAGCACACTGCGTGCGTTAGCGCGAGGCCGAGCATGGGGTGGGGAGGGGGGGTCGTGACCCCCCCTCCACATCCCCCTGCGAGGCCGAGCCTGGAACGAGCCGGAGCAGGCGGCGACGCGGCTTGCCGCGGCACCGCATGCGTAGGCGAGTCCGTCATACCCCGTCGCCCCCTGTCTATCTTAGGGTTTGGGGGGTGGTTTTGCGCGCGTCCGCTTTGATGGAAAAAACAGAATGTCCGCACTGCGCCTGTCAACCAAGCGCACTGCGTGCGTTAGCGCGAGGCTAAGCAGGGGGTGGGGAGGGGGGTCGTGACCCCCCTTCCACATCCTCCTGCGAGGCCGAGCCTGGAACGAGCCGGAGCAGGCGGCGACGCGGCTTGCCGTGGCGCCGCATGCGTAGGCGAGTCCGTCATACCCCGTCGCCCCATGTCTATCTTAGGGTTTGGGGGGTGGTGGTTTTGCGCGTGTCCCCTTTGATGGAAAAAACAGAATGTCCGCACTGCGCCTATCAACCAAGCGCACTGCATGCGTTAGCGCGAGGCCGAGCAGGGGGTGGGGAGGGGGGGTCGTGACCCCCTCCACATCCCCCTGCGAGGCCGAGCCTGGAACGAGCCGGAGCAGGCGGCGACGCGGCTTGCCGCGGCGCCCATGCGTAGGTGAGTCCGTCATACCCCGTCGCCCCCTGTCTATCTTAGGGTTTGGGGGGGTGGTGGTTTTGCGCGCGTCCCCTTTGATGGAAAAAACAGAATGTCCGCACTCCGCCTGTCAACCAAGCGCACTGCATGTGGTAGCGCGAGGCCGAGCAGGGGATGGGGAGGGGGGGTCGTGACCCCCCTCCACATCCTCCTGCAAGGCCGAGCCTGAAACGAGCGAGAGTAGGCGGCGACGCGGCTTGCCGCGGCGCCGCATGCGTAGGCGAGTCCGTCATACCCCGTCGCCCCCTGTCTATCTTAGGGTTTGGAGGGGTGGTGGTTTTGCGCGCGTCCCCTTTGATGGAAAAAAAATGTCCGCACTGCGCCTGTCAACCAAGTGCACTGCCTGCGTTAGCGCGAGGCCGAGCAGGGGGTGGGGAGGGGGGGTCGTGACCCCCCCTCCACATCCCCCTGCGAGGCCGAGCCTAGAAAGAGCGGGAGCAGGCGGCGATGCGGCTTGCCGCGGCGCCGCATGCCTAGGCGAGTCCGTCATACCCCGTCGCCCCCTGTCTATCTTAGGGTTTGGGGGAGGGGGGGTTTGCCTGCGTCCCCTTTGATGGAAAAAACAGAATGTCCGCACTGCACCTGTCAACCAAGCGGACTGCATGCGTTAGCGCGAGGCCGAGCAGGGGGTGGGGAGGGGGGGTCGTGACCCCCCCTCCACACCCCCCTGCGAGGCCGAGCCTAGAACGAGCCGGAGCAGGCAGCGACGCGGCTTGCCGCGGTGCCGCATGCGTAGGCGAGTCCGTCATACCCCGTCGCCTCCTGTCTATCTTAGGGTTTGGGGTGGGGTGCTTTTGCGCGCGTCCCTTTGATTGAAAAAACAGAATGTCCGCACTGCGCCTGTCAACCAAGCGCACTGCGTGCGTTAGCGCGAGGCCGAGCAGGGGGTGGGGAGGGGGGGTCGTGACCCCCCCTCCACATCCCCCTGCGAGGCCGAGCCTGGAATGAGCCGGAGCAGGCGGCGACGCGGCTTGCCGCGGCGCCGCATGCATAGGCGAGTCCGTCATACCCCGTCTATCTTAGTGTTTGGGGGGTGGTGGTTTTGCGCGTGTCCCCTTTGATGGAAAAAACAGAATGTCCGCACTGCGCCTGTCAACCAAGCGCACTGCGTGCGTTAGCGCGAGGACGAGCAGGGGGTGGGGAGGGGGGGTCGTGACCCCCCTCCACTTCCCCCTGCGAGGCCGAGCCTGGAACGAGCCGGAGCAGGCGGCGACGCGGCTTGCCGCGGCGCCGCATGCGTAGGCGAGTCCGTCATACCCCGTCGCCCCCTGTCTATCTTAGGGTTTGAGGGGGGTGGTGGTTTTGCGCGCGTCCCCTTTCATGGGAAAAACAGAATGTCCGCACTGCGTGCGTTAGCGCGAGGCCGAGCAGGGGGTGGGGAGGGGGGGTCGTGACCCCCCTCCACATCCCCCTGCGAGGCCGAGCCTGGAACGAGCCGGAGCAGGCGGCGACGCGGCTTGCCGCGGCACCGCATGCGTAGGCGAGTCCGTCATACCCCGACGCCCCATGTCTATCTTAGGGTTTGGGGGGTGGTGGTTTTGCGCGCGTCCGCTTTGATGGAAAAAACAGAATGTCCGCACTGCGCCTGTCAACCAAGCGCACTGCGTGCGTTAGCGCGAGGCTAAGCAGGGGGTGGGGAGGGGGGTCGTGACCCCCCTTCCACATCCTCCTGCGAGGCCGAGCCTGGAACGAGCCGGAGCAGGCGGCGACGCGGCTTGCCGTGGCGCCGCATGCGTAGGCGAGTCCGTCATACCCCGTCGCCCCATGTCTATCTTAGGGTTTGGGGGGTGGTGGTTTTGCGCGTGTCCCCTTTGATGGAAAAAACAGAATGTCCGCACTGCGCCTATCAACCAAGCGCACTGCATGCGTTAGCGCGAGGCCGAGCAGGGGGTGGGAAGGGGGGGTCGTGACCCCCTCCATATCCCCCTGCGAGGCCGAGCCTGGAACGAGCCGGAGCAGGCGGCGACGCGGCTTGCCGTGGCGCCCATGCGTAGGTGAGTCCGTCATACCCCGTCGCCCCCTGTCTATCTTAGGGTTTGGGGGGGTGGTGGTTTTGCGCGCGTCCCCTTTGATGGAAAAAACAGAATGTCCGCACTGCGCTTGTCAACCAAGCGCACTGCCTGCGTTACCGCGAGGCCGAGCAGGGGGTGGGGAGGGGGGTCGTGACCCCCCCTCCACATCCCCCTGCGAGGCCGAGCCTGGAACGAGCCGGAGCAGGCGGCGATGCGGCTTGCCGCGGCGCCGCATGCGTAGGCGAGTCGTCATACCCCATCGCCCCCTGTCTATCTTAGGGTTTGGGGGGGGGGGTGGTGGTTTTGCGCGCGTCTCCTTTGATGGAAAAAAAAAATGTCCGCACTGCGCCTGTCAACCAAGCGCATTGCGTGCGTTAGCGCGAGGCCGAGCAGGGGGTGGGGAGGGGGGGGTGGTCGTGACCCCCCTCCACATCTCCCTGCGAGGTCGATCCTGGAACGAGACGGAGCAGGCGGCGACGCGGCTTGCCGCGGCGCCGCATGCGTAGGCGAGTCGGTCATACCCCATCATCCCTATCTATCTTAGAGTTTGGGGGGTGGTGGTTTTGCGCGCGTCACTTTTGATGGAAAAAACAGAATGTCCGCACTGCGCCTGTCAACCAAGCGCACTGCGTGCGTTAGCGCGAGGCCGAGCAGGTGGTGGGGAGGGGATGAGGGGTCGTGACCCCCCTCCACATCCTCCTGCGAGGCCGAGCCTGGAACGAGCCGGAGCAAGCGGCGACGCGGCTTGCCACGGCGCCGCATGCGTAGGTGAGTCCATCATACCCCATCGCCCCCCTGTCTATCTTAGGGTTTGGGGGGGTGGTGGTTTTGCGCGCGTCCCCTTTGATGGAAAAAACGGAATGTCCGCACTGCGCCTGTCAACCAAGTGCACTGCCTGCGTTAGTGCGAGGCCGAGCAGGGGGTGGGGAGGGGGGGTCGTGACCCCCCCTCCACATCCCCCTGCGAGGACGAGCCTGGATCGAGCCGGAGCAGGCGGCGACGCGGCTTGCCGCGGAGCCGCATGCCTAGGCGAGTCTGTCATACCCCGTCGCCCCCTGTCTATCTTAGGGTTTGCGGTGGTGGTTTTGCGTGCATCCCCTTTGATGAAAAAACAGAATGTCCGCACTGCGCCTGTCAACCAAGCACACTGCGTGCGTTAGCGCGAGGCCGAGCATGGGGTGGGGAGGGGGGGTCGTGACCCCCCCTCCACATCCCCCTGCGAGGCCGAGCCCGGAACGAGCCGGAGCAGGCGGCGACGCGGCTTGCCGCGGCGTCGCATGCGTAGGCGAGTCCGTCATACCCCGTCGCCCCCTGTCTATCTTAGGGTTTGGGGGTGGTGGTTTTGCGCGCGTCCCCTTTGATGGAAAAAACAGAATGTCCGCACTGCGCCTGTCAACCAAGCGCACTACGTGTGTTAGCGCGAGGCCGAGCAGGCGGTGGGGAGGGGGGTCGTGACCCCCCCTCCACATCCAACTACGAGGCCGAGCCTGGAACGAGCCGAAGTAGGCGGCGACGCGGCTTGCCGCGGCGCCGCATGCGTAGGTGAGTCCGTCATACCCCGTCGCCCCCCTGTCTATCTTAGGGTTTGGGGGGATGGTGGTTTTGCGCGCGTCCCCTTTGATGGAAAAAATAGAATGTCCGCACTGCGCCTGTCAACCAAGCGCACTGCGTGCGTTAGCGTGAGGCCGAGCACGGGGTGGGGAGGGGGGGTCGTGCCCCCCGCTCCACATCCCCCTGCAAGGCCGAGCCTGGAACGAGCGAGAGCAGGCGGCGAAGCGGCTTGCCGCGGCGCCGCATGCGTAGGCGAGTCCGTCATACCCCGTCGCCCCCTGTCTATCTTAGGGTTTGGGGGTGGTGGTTTTGCGCCCGTCCCCTTTGATGGAAAAAACAGAATGTCCGCACTGCGCCTGTCAACAAAGTGCACTGCCTGCGTTAGCGCGAGGCCAAGCAGGGGGTGGGGAAGGGGGGTCGTGACCCCCCCTCCACATCCCCTGCGAGGCCGAGCCTGGAACGAGCCGGAGCAGGCGGCGACGCGGCTTGCCGCAGCGCCGCATGCCTAGGCGATTCTGTCATACCCCGTCGCCCCTGTCTATCTTAGGGTTTGGGGGGGGGGGGTGGTTTTGCGCGCGTCCCCTTTGATGGAAAAAACAGAATGTCCACACTGCGCCTGTCAACCAAGCGCACTGCATGCATTAGCGCGAGGCCGAGCAGGGGGTGGGGAGGGGGGGTCGTGACCCCCCCTCCACATCCCCCTACGAGGCCGAGCCTGGAACGAGCCGAAGTAGGCGGCGACGCGGCTTGCCGCGGCGCCGCATGCGTAGGTGAGTCCGTCATACCCCATCGCCCCCTATCTATCTTAGGGTTTGGGGGGGTGGTGGTTTTGCGCGCGTCCCCTTTGATGGAAAAAACAGAATGTCCGCACTGCGCCTGTCAACCAAGCACACTGCGTGCGTTAGCGCGAGGCCGAGCAGGGGGTGGGGAGGGGTGTCGTGACCCCCCCTCCACATCCCCCTGCAAGGCCGAGCCTGGAACGAGCGAGAGCAGGCGGCGACGCGGCTTGCCGCGGCGCCGCTTGCGTAGGCGAGTCCGTCATACCCCGTCGCCCCCTGTCTATCTTAGGGTTTGGGGGGTGGTGGTTTTGCGCACGTCCCCTTTGATGGAAAAAAACAAAATGTCCGCACTGCGCCTGTCAACCAAGTGCACTGCCTGCGTTAGTGCGAGGCCGAACAGGGGGTGGGGAGGGGGGGTCGTGACCACCCCTCCACATCCCCCTGCGAGGACGAGCCTGGAACGAGCCGGAGCAGGCGGCGACGCGGCTTGCCGCGGAGGCGCATGCCTAGGCGAGTCTGTCATACCCCGTCGCCCCCTGTCTATCTTAGGGTTTGGGGTGGTGGTTTTGCGCGCGTCCCCTTTGATGGAAAAAACAGAATGTCCGCACTCCGCCTGTCAACCAAGCGCACTGCATGTGGTAGCGCGAGGCCGAGCAGGGGATGGGGAGGGGGGTCGTGACCCCCCTCCACATCCTCCTGCAAGGCCGAGCCTGAAACGAGCGAGAGTAGGCGGCGACGCGGCTTGCCGCGGCGCCGCATGCGTAGGCGAGTCCGTCATACCCCGTCGCCCCCTGTCTATCTTAGGGTTTGGAGGGGTGGTGGTTTTGCGCGCGTCCCCTTTGATGGAAAAAAAAATGTCCGCACTGCGCCTGTCAACCAAGTGCACTGCCTGCGTTAGCGCGAGGCCGAGCACGGGGTGGGGACGGGGGGTCGTGACCCCCCCTCCACATCCCCCTGCGAGGCCGAGCCTAGAAAGAGCGGGAGCAGGCGGCGACGCGGCTTGCCGCGGTGCCGCATGCATAGGCGAGTCCGTCATACCCCGTCGCCTCCTGTCTATCTTAGGGTTTGGGGTGGGGTGCTTTTGCGCGCGTCCCTTTGATTGAAAAAACAGAATGTCCGCACTGCGCCTGTCAACCAAGCGCACTGCGTGCGTTAGCGCGAGGCCGAGCAGGGGGTGGGGAGGGGGGGTCGTGACCCCCCCTCCACATCCCCCTGCGAGGCCGAGCCTGGAATGAGCCGGAGCAGGCGGCGACGCGGCTTGCCGCGGCGCCGCATGCATAGGCGAGTCCGTCATACCCCGTCTATCTTAGGGTTTGGGGGGTGGTGGTTTTGCGCGTGTCCCCTTTGATGGAAAAAACAGAATGTCCGCACTGCGCCTGTCAACCAAGCGCACTGCGTGCGTTAGCGCGAGGACGAGCAGGGGGTGGGGAGGGGGGGTCGTGACCCCCCTCCACATCCCCCTGCGAGGCCGAGCCTGGAACGAGCCGGAGCAGGCGGCGACGCGGCTTGCCGCGGCGCCGCATGCGTAGGCGAGTCCGTCATACCCCGTCGCCCCCTGTCTATCTTAGGGTTTGAGGGGGGTGGTGGTTTTGCGCGCGTCCCCTTTCATGGGAAAAACAGAATGTCCGCACTGCGTGCGTTAGCGCGAGGCCGAGCAGGGGGTGGGGAGGGGGGGTCGTGACCCCCCTCCACATCCCCCTGCGAGGCCGAGCCTGGAACGAGCCGGAGCAGGCGGCGACGCGGCTTGCCGCAGCACCGCATGCGTAGGCGAGTCCGTCATACCCCGTCGCCCCATGTCTATCTTAGGGTTTGGGGGGTGGTGCTTTTGCGCGTGTCCCCTTTGATGGAAAAAACAGAATGTCCGCACTGCGCCTATCAACCAAGCGCACTGCATGCGTTAGCGCGAGGCCGAGCAGGGGGTGGGGAGGGGGGGTCGTGACCCCCTCCACATCCCCCTGCGAGGCCGAGCCTGGAACGAGCCGGAGCAGGCGGCGACGCGGCTTGCCGCGGCGCCCATGCGTAGGTGAGTCCGTCATACCCCGTCGCCCCCTGTCTATCTTAGGGTTTGGGGTGTGGTGGTTTTGCGCGCGTCCCCTTTGATGGAAAAAACAGAATGTCCGCACTGCGCTTGTCAACCAAGCGCACTGCCTGCGTTACCGCGAGGCCGAGCAGGGGGTGGGGAGGGGGGTCGTGACCCCCCCTCCACATCCCCCTGTGAGGCCGAGCCTGGAACGAGCCGGAGCAGGCGGCGATGCGGCTTGCCGCGGCGCCGCATGCGTAGGCGAGTCGTCATACCCCATCGCCCCCTGTCTATCTTAGGGTTTGGGGGGGGGGTGGTGGTTTTGCGCGCGTCTCCTTTGATGGAAAAAAAATGTCCGCACTGCGCCTGTCAACCAAGCGCATTGCATGCGTTAGCGCGAGGTCGAGCCGGGGGTGGGGAGGGGGGGGGGGGTGGTCGTGACCCCCCTCCACATCCCCCTGCGAGGTCGAGCCTGGAACGAGCCGGAGCAGGCGGCGACGCGGCTTGCCGCGGCGCCGCATGCGTAGGCGAGTCGGTCATACCCCATCGTCCCTGTCTATCTTAGGGTTTGGGGGTGGTGGTTTTGCGCGCGTCACTTTTGATGGAAAAAACAGAATGTCCGCACTGCGCCTGTCAACCAAGCGCACTGCGTGCGTTAGCGCGAGGCCGAGCAGGTGGTGGGGAGGGGATGAGGGGTCGTGACCCCCCTCCACATCCTCCTGCGAGGCCGAGCCTGGAACGAGCCGGAGCAAGCGGCGACGCGGCTTACCACGGCGCCGCATGCGTAGGTGAGTCCGTCATACCCCATCGCCCCCCTGTCTATCTTAGGGTTTGGGGGGTGGTGGTTTTGCGCGCGTCCCCTTTGATGGAAAAAACGGAATGTCCGCACTGCGCCTGTCAACCAAGCGCACTGCATGCGTTAGCGCGAGGCCGATCAGGGGGTGGGGAGGGGGGGGGGGTTGTGACCCCCCCTCCACATCCCCCTGCGAGGCCGAGCCTGGAACGAGCCAGAGCAGGCGTTGACGCGGCTTGCCGCGGTGCCGCATGCGTAGGCGAGTCCGTCATACCCCGTCGCCCCCTGTCTATCTTAGGGTTTGGGGGGGGGGGGTTGCGCGCGTCCCCTTTGATGGAAAAAATAGAATGTCCGCACTGCGCCTGTCAACCAAGCGCACTGCGTGCGTTAGCGCGAGGCCGAGCAGGGGGTGGGGAGGGGGGGTCGTAACCCCCCCTCCACATCCCCCTGCGAGACCGAGCCTGGAACGAGCCGGAGCAGGCGGCGACGTGGCTTGCCACGGCGCCGCATGCGTAGGAGAGTCCGTCATACCCCGTCACCCCCTGTCTATCTTAGGGTTTGGGGAGGTGGTGGTTTTGCGCGTGTCCCCTTTGATGGAAAAACAGAATGTCCGCACTGCGCCTGTCAACCAAGCGCACTGCATGCGTTAGCGCGAGGCCGAGCAGGGGGTGGGGAGGGGGGGGGGGGTCGTGACCCCCCTCCACATCCCCCTGCGAGGCCATGCCTGGAACGAGCCGGAGCAGGCGGCGGCGCGGTTTGCCGCGGCGCCGCATGAGTAGGTGAGTCCGTCATACCCCGTCGCCCCCTGTCTATCTTAGGGTTTGGGGGGTGGTGCTTTTGCGCGCGTCCCCTTTGATGGAAAACACAAAATGTCCGCTCTGCGCTTGTCAACCAAGCACACTGCGTGCGTTAGCGCGAGGCCGAGCAGGGGGTGGGGAGGGGGGTCATGACCCCCCCTCCACATCCCCCTGTGAGGCCGAGCCTGGAACAAGCCGGAACAGGCGGCGACGCGGCTTGCCGCGGCGCCGCATGCGTAGGCAAGTCCGTCATACCCCGTCGCCCCTGTCTATCTTAGGGTTTGGGGGGTGGTGGTTTTGCGCGCGTCCCCTTTGATGGAAAAAACAGAATGTCTGCACTACGCCTGTCAACCAAGCGCACTGCGTGCGTTAGCGCGAGGCCGAGCAGGGGGTGGGGAGGGGGGGCTCGTGACCCCCCCTCCACATCCCCCTGCGAGGCCGAGCCTGGAACGAGCCGGAGCAGGCGGCGACGCGGCTTGCCGCGGCGCCGCATGCGTAGGCGAGTCCATCATACCCCGTCGCCCCCCTGTCTATCTTAGGGTTTGGGGGGGTGGTGGTTTTGCGCGCGTCCCCTTTGATGGAAAAAACAGAATGTCCGCATTGCGCCTGTCAACCAAGCGCACTACGTGCGTTAGCGCGAGGCCAAGCAGGGGGTGGGGAGGGGGGGTCGTGACCCCCCCTCCACATCCCCCTGCGAGGCCGAGCCTGGAACGAGTCGGAGAAGGCGGCGACGCGGCTTGCCGCGGCGCCGCATGCGTAGGCGAGTCCGTCATACCCCGTCGCCCCCTGTCTATCTTAGGGTTTGGGGGAGTGGTGGTTTTGCGCACGTCCCCTTTGATGGAAAAAACAGAATGTCCGCACTGCGCCTGTCAACCAAGCACACTGCGTGCGTTAGCGCGAGGCCGAGCAGGGGTTGGGGAGGCGGGGTCGTAACCCCCCCTCCACATCCCCCTGCGAGGCCGAGCCTGGAACGAGCCGGAGCAGGCGGCGACGCGGCTTGCCACGGCGCCGCATGCGTAGGCGAGTCCGTCATACCCCGTCGCCCCCCTGTCTATCTTAGGGTTTGGGGGGGTGGTGGTTTTGCGCGCGTCCCCTTTGATGGAAAAACAGAATGTCCGCACTGCGCCTGTCAACCAAGCGCACTGCGTGCGTTAGCGCGAGGCCGAGCAGGGGGTGGGGTTCTTGTCGCCCTTCATTTATGTGTTGGGGCCCTTGTCATTTGTACTGCTTTCACCAACGTTGAGTACTGCACTTCGTGTAGCAAGTGTGTGTGTTGGGGCCCTTGTCGTTCTTCATTTATGCATGTACCGCACTTCACGGATACACTTGTTGAACTGCCTTATGTTGGTTCTGTGAACTGTATTGACGTTTGTTTAGAAATGTACACGGATTATATTTTTTTAGATATATCAATATTAATTTTTATTTTTATATAATTACTATTTTTTGTGGACTGTTATGTTTTGTATGTGCATACTATGTTTTGGTGTCACTCATTAAATTTTTCAAAGTTGTGTATATACTTTTTCTAATGCAAACTTATTTCTGCGAAAGCAATTGATCACAAGCAAACTTACATTGTTTTTATAAAAGAAATATTCGATATGAAGCAACGGACATTATCAAAATCTTGCATACATGAATAAAGAACACCACAACGCTTAAAGTAAAGTGAGACTAAACACAGCTCTGATTTTTTCTAGTTGTTGTATTAGATTACAGCCTTGTTCTTCTTCTTCTTTTCTTCTTTGTCTCTTTTTGCCCTGTCCAGTCCCATTATGACATCGTAGATGATTCTCCATGACTCATATGTTGCGAATGCATCTATTGCTGCATACTTGATAAGTTTGTTTGGCAGTGGGCAAAATCCCCAGAGAGTATGGTCCTCCTTGCGGTTAATTTTTTTCTTCATGTCATTGTAGTGAATGTCTATCATCCTGCCAGCAACATAAGCCAAAGAGTCAAACTTCCTTTTATTGTATGGGTCTCTCCATTCCACCTGAATATCAATGTAGTTGTTGGAGTTGATCTCCAAACCAGATACCTTTAGATTGCTTTTGTCTCCTTCAATAGCAAAACTGATGAAGGTGTACTCATCATTCATCAGGAATTTGTCTAGTTCCATTGGCCTGCAATATATTTGTATAGAGTGAATATATTTTATTTCTTTAGAACTAGCAATGTGTTTTTTGTGTTTTTCTGAAACTGAACTGCAATATGGATATCTGAATCTGTTGCATTGAGCAGTTGCTAATACTTTGTTCAGCATAACTATTAAATCTGATAATAGATTGCATAAACAATGCATGTTTTGTGTATGCTTGTATTCCTGAACCTAATTTCATACATGTTTTGTATGGTAATGTTGCAGTGAAGAAACTATAATTAAACTGCGTGTATTGCTAGATAATATAATTCAAGAATTGAACACATGAGTGACATACATGGAGCCAGATCAAAACTGTCAATAAATTCATATGCCATGCTTTTTCAAGAATGAGAACCAAAGGTTAAATATTATGGCAATTGCAGTGAAGAAAATTTAAAATCAATATTGGCAAGCAACAATTATTCTTACCTGTCTTTAGCTGCAGATATGTGGTAGACAAGGCATTCTTTTTCTACGCATAGCTGTAGTACCGCTGCACGCTGTGGCTTCTCGTAGTGTGTGTACTTGACAGCAACGCCGACTAGTTTGACGGGCATTCCGCCGAGCTTCGTCCTGAACGTGGACAACATCTTGTCCACGTCTTTGCCCTTGCTTGTGCAAAGGACGTGGAGCTTGTGATTGCCGTGGAGGTGGACGTCGTGGAGCTCCCTGGTGTACTTGTGGCGCTGGTTGCACAGAGGTGCATCCGCCATGATTCTCGTGTGTTCTCTGGTGTTTGTTATAGAGAGAGAGGTTAGTGAAAGGAAGAGCGGAGAAGAAGATGCAATTGGGTTTTTTGGGGGGACGAAGCAGTTGTGTTTTCTCCTCTGCTCTACTTAACAGGACGTGGGAGAGGTGGAGCGCGGCGGTAGCATGGTGGGGCTCTATTTTAAGTTTACGTGGCAACTGCCGAGAGGTTCTGCTATGAGGAGGCTCTTGCTAGTGCATTGGAAATCCGGAACGTCGTCGCCTATTTTTTCGTGATTAGATCAATGTATTAACGCAACTGTCAGAAAATGTGATGATTGTGTTTTCGGTCAATTGTCCAAGTTAGTGCACTTCTTTTCTATCAGAAACGAACTGCTCATGTCCAAGTAGTGTACTGCAGTTTGATTCACACATATGTACTTTTTTTTCTTCTCTTGATGGTGTTCTTTCTTTTCTTTTTTTGATCTTTGTGGTAATACAACGTTTGTGTGGATGGAGGGTAATGTGGCTAGGGGTTGTCAGAGTGTTTTGTTTAAGTAACAGGGCTGCATTCATATTTCAGCCATACTGCATTGCAGAGCGAAGATAACTGCAATTCAGAAAAAAATAGTTTGTGCTTCCACTTGGAGAACTGCGTTGTTGTACGTCGCTGACTACATCTGTACGTTGACACTGGGCTTCCTGCGTTTTATTTATTAATACTCTTACAGTGCCGACGCACATTTTATTTTGTTTGTTGTTATTCATTTAAAAAATGTTTGTCATTTTTCTTTTTAATGTTTTATTTTTGAACATATTGTTTTTTCTTAGTGGGCTTTGTTGGCCGTGTGTTCGGGTAGTGAAGATGTAATTGGGCCCAAGTCGGCATGTGAGCACGGCTTGGTTCCTGTTTCGCTGTGTGTGCTTCCTAATGTTTAGTCCCACCTCGCCCGCGGAAGGCGCGCCCGACTTGTTTATAAGCGCTGGCGAGGCATACTGGTCGAACTCCTTTGTATACTTATCTGGGCGCTTATACACGGCGGTCGCTGCTCTATGCTCTATGACCTGTGGGCCCATGTGCAACCGGCCCCATGCACTGTGACTCAGAGTGACTCGCCTTCTGTGGGCGTAGACCTATTACGAGACTGGCTGGGGCCGGTGCCACCTGGGTGGTCAATTTTTTTTCTTTTTATATTTCTCCCCTGTGTTTTTTTTTTCAATGTTGGAGTGTGCACTGCATTGATCAGGGTTCTGTACTGTATTGTATACGCATTGCGTACTGCATGTACAGTTGTCATTTTTTTGTTTCCGTCTTTTTGCTATCAGTTAATCTTTTTTCCCAATGTATGGGAGTGCACTGCTTTGTAAATCATACCTGTACTTCACTCATTATGGTTCTGTGCTATACTTTCGTGTACTTCCGGACTATATTGAATTATTTTACGTGTTTTGCGTTTTTCTATTTGTGTTTTTGCTCTTATGTATTCCCTTTTTGAAATTTATGTTCGTGCACTGCTTTGTTGGGTATGTTAAGACTTCATTCGACAAATTCAGTGTACTGCATTCGAGTACAACTTGCACTACATGCATCCTGTTTGCATTCTGTACGACAATTTCATCACCAGCAAGCTAAGTTCAATATAAAGCAAACTAACATAATTAGAGTTCATCATTACATGCGATTGTGCATGGCAAGCAAACTAGGTTCAACACACAAGCAAACTAACGATACATAAGCAAACAACACAAAGCAAATTTGATGATAATTCTAAAAGAACGCTAGCATTCTTGGCTCCTGGTCGGCACCATCTTCTTCTTCACCAGTCAGGCTCTCCCCATCCCCGGCTGCTCCTGGCGCGCTTCTTGGGTGGCTCCTCCTTCTCCAGCTTTGCACGGCGAAGGCCGGCCTGGGTGAGGGTGATGCGGTTCCATATATCGTACGCTGTGTAGGCGTCCTTTGCCACGTACTCGATGTAGTCGTCGATGAGCATGCCGGAGACGTCTCCGTGGGACTCCAACGGCTTGGTTGCGTCAGGCACCCTCCACTCCTTCTGGATGTCGACGAAGTTGGCAACCTCCAGTTTGACGCGCTCCAGCCTGGTTTTATCGCCGTCGATGGAGAAGCCTACAAAGGTATACCTGGGGTCGGCGAGGAAGTTGTCGAAGACGGTGCAACTTTCAGTGTCGCTCATTTGGAAGAGCAGCACCGAGTGATTCTTGTCGATGGAGAGCTGGCAGAGGGCAGGTTTCTGCGTCGCTTCAGGGTCGTTGTCGTACTCGAGATCAATGCCGACGATCTTGTGGCGCTGGAGGCTGAGGTGGCGCTCGTACTGCGCGAGGGTGATCGCCATCTGCTTCTTGTCGTTGGTGTGGATGATGTGCAACTTGGTGTTGCCGTGCGCCTCCACGGCGTTGTCGCCCTTGTACTCGTCGGTGAACGTCATCACCGGTGGTGGGAGCGCAATGGACACTTGGGTTGTTGTGGATGAGAAGGCCTTTGGAAGGGGTCTGAATTTAAGGGGAGGGCGCGGGGTGGGATGACCTCGTCGGATGAACTGCACGATCGCGCTGATGATGCGGTTGTGCGGATCGTGGGTTGGTTTTGCATCTGTGATCATGGGCTTGTGGCGATCGAACTGCTCCGATCGGGTGTATGTATGCGAACGTGGGTTTTTTTAAGGTGGGTTTTTTTTATCAGCACATTTTTTTAACCATCACCTTTTTCTATTCGAACGGGCGTTTTGTTATGTTTTGTAGATGCATCCTGTGCGATAATGAACTGCATTATAATATAGTCCTGCACTGCATCCTCTAGAATTCAGTACTGCACTTGTGTATACATGTGCGTACTTCACTATTTTTTTAGTTTATTTATACGTGTAGGGGTAATCGGGAACTAGATTGCCATACCGCACTGCATCGTGTAACGTAGTGCACTGTATTGTTTACAGCTACATACTGCATCTTGTTTTTGCTTGTACCTGCTGCAATCGCTGGTACGGGAGGGGTAGGGAAAGGGGGGGTGGGGGCCCCCATTTTTTTTAACTTATTGTTTTTTATTAGTCGGCCTTGTTGGGCCTTTGTTCGGCTAGTTTAGATACATACTTGGGTCCAAGTCGGCCTGTGAGCATGGCTTGGTTCCCGTTTCGCTGTGTGTGCGTCCTAATGTTTAGTCCCACATCGCTAGCGGAAGGCGCGCCCGACCTGTTTATAAGCGCTGGCGAGTCATACTGGTCGAACTCCTCCGTATACTTATCTGGGTGCTTATACACGGCGCTCATAGCTATATGCTCTATGACCTGTGGGCCCATGTGCAACCGGCCCCATGCATTGTGGCTCAGAACGACTCCCCTTCTATGGGTGCAGACCTATTACGAGACTGGCTGGGGCCTGTAGCACCTGGGTGGTCAATTTTTTTTAGTAAATCATGCGTGCACTGCATTGATTTAGTTTCAGTACTGCATGTGCACGCATACCGCACTGCACATTTTCTGGGCTACATTTTTGTGCACTGCATTGGTATCATTTTTCTTTATTGTTTTTCATCTTTCCTATCCTTTTTTCTTAGTGTACGGGTGTGCACTGCATTCGTCATAGTTCTGTGCTGCAGGTGTACACATGTTGCACTCCGTGCATCCTTCTTTGTGCCAAAAAGCACGTACTGCACTTCATGCACACATATAGTATGCTACCTGGTACGAATTTGGAGAACTGCACACATAAAATGGTCCGTGGATTATAATTTTCTAGAGTATTACTTTTTAATGATTTGCCGTTTTGTTCGTGGGAATTTCTGAAGTCAAAGTACACCTTCTTTTTCTGTTCCTCTTTCTTTGGTAACATAAGCTTTCATTGATTGTCCTTTATTTTCAGTTTTGACCTTTTTGCATTCCTCTTATATAAATGAAGGCTAACTTATACCCATTTCATTTTTCTCCTCTAGCCGCAACTTCTCTTCTTTCTCTAGGTTTTTGTTGCGACGGCTCCATGCCCCTGTGCGTATCTCTTCTGCTGTGGCCATGGTTGTGGTGTGCCGATGTACTGCAATTGTTTAGCTTGCTCGCAGGCCCGTCGTGCTCGTCGTGGTGGGAAGGTATTGTGCCGAACTGGGCGAGCCGAGCAGCTTGCATATGGTACAGTATTCACAGAAGGATTGGATATGGGCCAGATCAACGTATCTGCGTTCTATTCTGCGCTGCTTCACCGTGGCCTTGGCTGCACGAGTCCTTTTGTCCATCAGCTTACGCCAACAGATGTGGAGACTCACTACAAGATGGTATGTTTCGTTAGATATGATTTTTTTTTTCTTAGTGTTTTTTTTGTATAATTCCATTGTATCCTGAACTTGTAGTATTTTAGGAACGCACTTTTTTCTTTGTGTTTTTTGAAGTGTACTGCAATGTGTTCTTATTTTCTTGTTTCTTTTTTCCTCGTGTGCATGTAGCTTATGTTTTAGTTTATAGGTTAGAATATGTGAACTGCTTATATATTAGCTGAGCACTTCATATTTCTACATTTTTTCCAATTTTGTATGGTGTGTACTACATGTAGCTAGTCTATAGCACTGCATGATTGTTCGAAGAGAACTGCATATTTGTAAGTTCCATACTGCATATTGAAAACGTTTTATATGTACTACTTATTGGACTGTTGTGCACTTCATCTATCTCTATTCAAAACATGAGAATTGTACTGCTAGTTTCGTTCTCAAACAGTTTTATTATTTTTTACAGAAAATTCCTCAGCGAGCTGTTAGGTATGTGCGGCTCAAGAAGAAAGGAATTCTTGAAGTTGTTCTTTGTAATGGATACCTTAAACCAGCCAAGTACAGTGTAAGTGTTGACGGGCGGCTGTGTCTGCACAAAGGGTGGAAGGAATTTGTCATTGATAGCGGCCTGAAGTCTGAGCAAGTTGTTGTCCTCAACTTCTTTGAACTCGAGGATCGTACTGTTAGAATCACGCTTGACGTGATTGGCTAAGGTTATGAGGTTGATTTGTAATAAGTACTTCTGCGTGTTGAACGCTTTTCATCTTTGTGATGTGTTTTGTAATAAGCACTTTTGTGATCTGAACTGCTTCAATTATTATTCAACGGTAAATTTGTGTTTGCATGGTTACAATATGTGAACTGCTTATATGTCAGCTGAGCATTACATGTTTCCACATTTTTTCCCAATTTACATGGTGTGTACTACATGTAGTTAGTCTATAGTACTGCATGATAGTTTGAAGCGTACTGCATTTTTGCAAGTTCCATACTGCATATTGAAATGCTTTTTATATGTACTACTTGTAGGACTGCAACGAGCTAACAGCATTTTTTACATGGTTTTTGAATCAAAATGTGTCAATGTTTAACTCAAGACTGCAACGAGCTAACAGCATTAGACATGCTACATGGTTTACACAAAATTTAAACTGATACATAAGTCATAGAGTTAAGCAAATTGCTATGCATACGATAAATTTATTGTTTGTTCATCTATTTGGTCGTTAGCCTGCTGCTTCTGCGCGGTGACTGGAGCGTGTCTAATGTTGCACTTTGTTTTGTTTTCCATGGCGGTGTTGCTGGTTCTTGTCTCTGCACCTTTGTGTTTGTAGCCCCTCGCGTGCTGGTTGATGGCTGCTTTCGTTTTTCAGCGCTGTGAACTGCATCCTTCTTTGCTCCCCGCGTGCTGGTTGATGGCTGCTTTTGTTTTTCAGCAATGTGGACTGCATCCTTGTTTGCTCCCCGCGTGCTGGTTGATGGCTGCTTTTGTTTTCTAGTGTTGTGAACTGCATCCTTCTTTGCTCCCCGCGTGCTGGTTGTTGGCTGCTTTCGTTTTCCAGTGGTGAGAACTGCATCCTTCTTTGATCCCCGCGTGCTGGTTGATGGTGGTTTTCGTTTTCCAGTGCTGTAAACTGCATCCTTCTTTGATCCCCGCGCGCTGGTTGAAGCATTTCCTCGTGGTGGTCTTGTTGATATTGTTTCTTCTTGTTCTTCGTCCTCTTCACTCTCTTCAGTCTCTTCACTCTCTTCTTCCTCTTCATCATCTTCATCATCTGTTTCTTCATAAGCCACTGTTTCTTTAGTTTCTTCACGTTCTTCGTCCTCTTCACTCTCTTCTTCTTCCTCCTCTTCTCCATCTGCTTCTTCATAAGCCATTTCTTCTTCAGTTGTGTCATCATATTCTTCTTTGATCTCACCTTCTTCGTCTTCCTCATTTTCTGATCTTTTTCTTTTTCTTTTGAGGCAGGTTCTTGAATTGTGTCTCTTCCTCTTTTTGCAGATGCTACAACGTCTCGGTTTCGTCCATTTCTTAGTGTTGTGAGTGGAATTTCTGTTTTGTTGTGCATCTCCATGTCCTCGTTTTTCTTGTTCATTTCTTTTTTTACACGTCCTAGAATTGTGGCCGCTGACTTCATTACATGTTTTACACATTCTTACTCCCAGTGGGCGACCATCACTGTCCAGCTCAGGCTGTGGCTTACTATTTTTGTCATCATTTTTCTCCTTGGATGCCGCGTCTCCCCCTTTCTTTCTTCCTCTTGTGTTTGAAATAGGAGGTGGAAGAATTGTTTCTTTTTTGATAGCACTAGTTCCAATGTGTTCAGTTTTTTCTTCTTGCTCGTCTTTATTGTCATGTTGGTATTTCTCTGCTTGCTTTAGTTTTGCTACTTCTTCTTCTTCTTTGTTGAGCACGTCAACTTCCTCTATCAGTGCCCTCATACCAGACAACGCTCTATGGCACCCAGCGTCTGACCTTGTCGCTCTGTTTGCAAGGTCCATTGCTGTTTCTGTCAGCAATTTTCTACGGCAAAAAAGCGAGGTTCCATTTGGTGCTGTTTGTTCGTAGTCTCTTCTGTCAAACGTTGCATCTGATCTTGCGTTACAGGTGTATCTCTTCATGATGTACACCTCAGGAATGTTGAGTACTCTCAAATGAGAAAGCATGCATAAGACATGGACGTAGAAGAGGCCTGCAGACAAACACATTTTTTTGTATTCTGTAAGTGAACTGCATGAAATTAGTAAACATATTTTTTTTCATTATTTGTTCATTTTTTAAAGAAGTGAACTTCATTTGGTTTCGTGAATTACACATGCATATGTACTTTTAAATTTCAGTAAGTTAGCTTTCGTGCATGACTATGAGAATCTAGAATATTTTTTTTGCTAGGAGTCTCACCTGTGTGTGTCCAGAGTTTGCACTCACATTCGTAGACACCTTTCTCTTCATCGGCGACCACTTGGAAATTATGCCTTGCCCAGTAAAATGCATCCGATCTGTTGTAGTGGTGTACTAGATACTTTGTCGGATTCTCAGGGCACTGTTCTGCTCTGAATGCAGTGCTACGGTAGAGCGTTTCTTTGAAATCTGCAAACACTGCTCTTGTATACACTTTTGATAGCTGAACTTCGAAGCCAAAATTTTTTGCTGTTTTTACCTCTGACTGCATGATCACAAATGCACTGTTACGATCCAGAGAAATGAAAAAAATTATTTGTTTTTTATTCATATTTTTAAGCAGTTTTTGATTGACATTTTGTTTACCTCATTTGCTACTATCTCTGTGTGCTCGATGGCCTTGCTGGTCTGAATGCACTTGTCCACCTGCTGAGCAAACAGATGGAGATCATGCTTCTCCCTAACAAAATTTTTCTTCAGTATGCGGTTCATGCTCTCGCTTCTCTGTGTGGAAGTCATCCGAGCACAGAAAATTTCCTTGTAGTAAGCTGAGATCCACTCGTGCCTGTCATCCCACAGTGAATTCATCACTTCGTCGTCTTGCAAGTTGTACCTCTAAATGAGGTTCTTCCATGCTCGTTCAAATTCTGACGGCATTAGTGGGTGGTTCAGCACTGCATTGAGTTTGTCCTTGAGCTTCTCGTGCGCCTTATACAACAAGGCGAGGTGGTCCTTGTACTTCTTCATGATATGCCACCGACACAGCTTATGCAGAGTTTGTGGGAGGATAGTTTTTAATGCTGCCTTCATCAAAGAACACTGGTCTGAGAAGAGACAAACAGTGTTTTTTATTAAGTTGTTTGTGTGTTTGCAAGATAGATGGAAGAAATATAAGTGCACAAAACAAAACAAAACGTAAGTATGCAGGTGTTTTTTATTTTTTGTACCTGTGAGCATGCAGATTGGCGGCTTGTTGTTCATACACCTCAGAAAGGTTTTGAAAACCCACTCAAATGATGGTATTGTTTCATCTCGCACGAGTGCAACAGCAAATATGGTGCTTTGTAGATGATGGTTCACCCCCACAAACACTCCCAGCGGCATGTGGAATTTGTTAGTTTTATACGTCGTGTCAAATGTAACACAGTCTCCAAAATCTTCATACGATCCTCTGGAACTTGCGTTCGCCCAAAAGACGTTTCTTACATGGTTATCTGCATCAACGTCATAATCATATAAGAACTCTGGGTTTATCTTTTGCATTTTCTCGAAGAAATTCAGAAGTTTCTTGACATCATCTTCAGACTCTTCTCTGGCAAACTTCTGTTTCCTGCATTTTCATAGACAATTCATACTTATCTCACCAAACAGGGAATAATTACACAGAATGCTCAAGAGATATGCTCTGTTACGTGCTTACCTGTTTACCCAGTCGCGGCTAGTATGTCCCATGTACTGCAGACCACCGGACATACGCGACAGCGTCGACATCATCTGAGCATGTGTGTGGTTGTCCAGTTGCATGTCTTTCACTAACTGGTCTATCAAAGGATCGTCTTTTTTGTGCGATCGCATGTGCAAAAGCATCCCGGGGCTTTCCAGCATCTTGTGATTGTGGTTGAGTTGAACCATTTCTATCACAAATTTGCCATCCTTCCTTTTTTTGACTCTAATCTTTGCATTGCAGCCAATCCTTTTTGATGTCTTCTGACGTACCCGGTGATAATCTGACACAGCCTGCTTGTGGACCCCTTCTCTTGAGCAGACAATGTAGGCATTTGTCCTTTATTTTGCCCTCTTGCGTATACCAAACCCTGCATATCTTGCATAATTGTTGTAAAAGTCCCATGCCTTTTCGTACGTGGTGAACTTCATTCCAGCAGCAGGTACGAGGTTGAGTGGCATGTTTTTATCCTGCATTAATCGAAATGCTATATGAGAAAATTTGTTCTATTCTATTTTTTGAATACGAGGAGTGCATACAAGTTTAATAAAGCATTTGCAATGTTCCTAGCCAAATCTCACAAGAAATATCAGTGTGCACTGCAATGTTATCTGAATGGACTGCAACTATTTTATTTTTCAGACCATAAACTTACATGTGTGTAGAGTCGTTCGCCTGATGGTGTTTGCAGCTCGCCGGGTTGTATTGGACATGGCGGGGATATAGCAGATGTGTGTCGTTGAGGATCTCGCGACGGTAACAGTGAGGAGGATTTGTACCTACTGTTTACTTTTGACCGAGGCATCCTTGGTGGTCGCAGCGTTGAAGTTGATGCAGCAGGTCTGGTTGGAGCTCTGTTTTTTGGTGTAGCAAGTGGACGCTGAGCTCTGTTTTGGGGTGCGGCAGGTGGACGAGGTGGTAATCCAGTGTTGTGACGATGTCTCGGTGGATTGGTTTTAAAATTTTGGAGCAGTGGCACATCATCATAGACATAATCATCATCTGCTGCAACATTGTGTTCAACTGCGTCATCATTATCTGTTCGGACATGCTGTCCAAACATAGTGAACTCGTGCTTATACTCTGGGTTGAGAACTGTTATCGGCTCATCTTCATCGTCATCGTCTTCATCATCGCGTTGGTGAGTGCCTTCCCAGAAGAATGTGACATCATCGTCATCTTCAACTACATCTTCTTCCTGGGAAAAATCTTCTTGTGGAGAGTACTGCACCCTGTTTGTCGTCATGAAGAATCCATGAGGAATCTCAAGGGTAACCCAGCCAGTATCTCTGTCAGAAGAATATCCACTCTTCTGAAAGTTGTTGTTCTCAGTGCTGTCAATTATGCGCGGCATTTTGTATCTGCTGAACGTCATCTCCTGTACACAAAATGACCGAGCTGCATTGTCAGGTTAAATGAACTGAATCATGCGAACTGCAATGTGTTCAAAATGGTACTGCCGAAGCATTGCACGGTGACTGCATCACCCCTCAAGGTGAACTGAAGCAACCGCACTGCATCGTTATACGTAATGAACCTATACAAGCGTACTGCATTTTCCCCCACAACGAACTGAAGCAACCACACTGCATAAGTTTTGTACTGCATAATCACGCGTTGTACTGCTTGTACTGATTTGTCTATGATAACTACACTGAGATGGTATAGGAAGTGTACTGCTTACCTCGTGATGCAGTGATTTCTTGCATTTACAGGAGGAAGTTCCCTTCTCGTCCACCTGGACAACTTTCACGTTCGCCCGTGCAGTCCACTTGCCCTTCAGAAGTTCATGGGCAGTCTGGACGTTGCTCAATGTGAACGGGGAAGGAGGATTTGCTCTGCAGGTTGATGCAGACTTATTCCAAGAAGCTACAGTGGATGAAGCAACCTTGCGCACACTCCTCCTTGCTCGAATTGGTTTGATGTCGAGGCAGCACCAATCCACATCTGATGAATTACAGCTAATTGCAGGCCCTGAGGAGTTCGATGGCGGCGCTACCGAGCTGCTGCTGTGGAAGAAGGCCGATAGGCTGGTGTTGCTCGGTGCCTGCCGCGGAAAAAGGCCGAGAGGCGACGGGCGGCGTCGCTGCCTGGCCGCCGCCGCGGAAGAAGGCCGGGAGGGGAGGGGCGGCGTCGCTCCCAGGCCGCCGCCGCGGGAGAAAGCCGGGAGGGGAAGGGCGGCATCTCTCCCAGGCCGCCACCGCGGAAGAAGGCCGGGAGGGGAAGGGCGGCGGCTAGCCCAGGCCGCTGCCGCAGTAGAAGGTCGGGAGGGGAGGGGCGGCGGCTCGCCCAGGCCGCTGCCGCTGTAGAAGGCCGGGAGGGGAGGGGCGGCGGCGTGATCTAAGTGGTGTGCAGAATAAGGTGTTTTGATGTGCAGAATAAGGTCTTAAGGGGTGTTATCATAATAGACCCACCCGCCGCGGAATAAGCTCTTGCTTTACTAGGACAAGACAGCGGTAGCGACATTTTCTCTTTGCTCACTGCTGGTCACAGATCCGGCGGGATCCCTTCCATCGGTGTGCATAGAGGACTAGTGCATCGTTCACGCGGTAATCGGCGGCGAGGGAGGAAACCCATAGCTACCGATGGGTCCCGATCCTCTGCCCGTGATGTTCTCCCTGACACAGCGCCAGCTCGGGAGGTCCTCCGACCCTTCTTCCTCCCAGCCGTATTGTGCTCAGATCCGACCTGCCGCCGCTGACATCCCGACGACCCTCAGGTATAAGTTCTTTGAAAGTGGCCTTGCTCCATGCCCAGCTCCCCACGTGTTTGCATGTGCATCTTTTCGATTTAGCTACACTTTAGTCGACTGAATCGACTTTTGGGTCAGTCGATTTTCAGGGGGTGGGGGGCCTCGCCGGAATTAAGGAAGAACCAGCCGTAGTAGGGAGGGGGCTTGCTGGAGAGGTACAACATTATCTATCTTAGGGTTCAGGGTGGGGCGGTGGGTGAGGGAGTCCTGGACTAAGGGGTCCTCGGGACTCTTTTTTACTGGAGCAGGTCGTGTCGTCCGAAGACGGGAGGATCAGCCCCATCGGACTCTTTTTACCATGGAACTTCCGACCAGAGACCCAAATGTGATCTTGGACTCGCCTCTGGGAGACAACTCCGAACTCTCGAGGTCTGCGACGATCGGGCCCGTCCAGGTGTCCATCACTGAACTCAGCCTTGCAGATCCACAGACTCCTACCCATCTTTCGCCCTTGGATGAGGCACTGGGCTTAATGCGGTCTCCCGTCATCACGGAGCTTTGCCTCCGAATTGCACCCAGCATGCGCTGGGCGCTGAGAGCGGGGAATTTTTCTGACCCGCTCACCACCCACTTAATAGCCACTGTCGATGATTTAACCGACATGCTATATTACGCGTCCGAAGACATCGACGGTATGGACGACGATGCCGACGCCGAATCAAGCCAAGTCCCACCTGTCACAGGGCATTGGACGGCCACTTCTACCTATGACGTATACATGGTGGACACTCCTGATAAAAAGGACGACAAGGATAATCAGAATCCCGATAAGGACAAGCCCATCGACGTACCACCAAAGCACCAGCGCCAGCAGTGCCGTGCATGATCGCGTCGGGCAGGGGACAACAATACCGGCAGCGGAGACAATGAGACTCCGGATAATGCCGAAGACCCTGAAAACCCCATTGAGCCCACGTACAAACATGATGAGAGGGAGGAGGGTCAGTTTAGCCCTGAACACGCTGATCACGAAGATTCAGAGGACATCAATTATATGCCAGTCTTCTAAGAGGATGTTAGCCTTGGAGACGAAGATTTTATTGTCCCAGAGGAACCTCTCGAACAAGAATGCTTCAAGCGATAGCTCATCGCCACCGCGCAGAGCGTGAAAAAGAAGCAGCAGTAGCTCAAAGCTGAACAACATACGCTCAATGAAAGGTGGACCAAGGTCCTGGCCACCGAGGAGCACGACCTTGAACGACCCGTAAAAAGTTACCCCATGCGCAAGCTGTTGCCACAATTCGACGATGAAGCCCTTGAGCCAATACCATCGAAATACGATCAGGCAGATCAACCAGACCGACCACCACGTGGACGGGATAAAGCGGCACATCAAGCCGAACACCAGCCCACACCCCCTCGCCGAAGTGGCAAGGAGATAGCAGCTGCTAGATATACATATGACTTGCACCAGGAGATGGCCAATAAAGGCGGTCAGACCAAATCGGTCTACGGATCAAGAGGCTCTGCCCTGGCACGAGATAACGGCTATGAAGCCCGAGGTGATGAACATTACAACATTCGGGACTAGCACCGAACTCAGATGGCATCCGATCTCCGATGTGATGTCGCACGGTATAGGGTGCCGCACACCCTATGTGCTTTACTGATGAGGTAATGCAACACCAGTTTCTGGAAGGGTTCAAACCCGTAAACATTGAACAATATGATAGAACGACGGGTCCAGCCGTCTGGAAGATTTTCTTCTCCACATTCATGTGGCTCATGGAGATGTCCTTCCATTAAATATCTTCCTCTAAAGCTAAAAGGACCAGCACGACACTGGCTGAACAGCCTCCCGGAGAACTCCGTTGGAAGCTGGGAAGATTTAGAAGATGCTTTTTAGGCCAACTTTCAGGGCACTTATGTCCGGCCACCGGATGCTGATGACCTAAGTCACATAATCCAGCAACCTGGAGAATCAGCTCGCAGCTTTGGAATTGGTTCCTAATTAAAAAGAACCAAATCGTGGACTGTTCGGACGCTAAAGCCTTAGCGGCCCTCAAAGACAGCGTCCGTGACAAATGGTTTGCCCGACACCTCAGGCATGAAAAGCCGAAGACCATGGCAGCCTTATCTGCACTCATGACCCATTTCTGTGCGGGCGAGGATAGCTGACTGGCTCGTAGAAGCAACAGCTCCGGTGACCCCGACACTTCTGAGGCGAGGGACGGCAATGGTAGATCACGCCACAATAAAAACAAACGTCAGAGCAATATTGATGACGCAGATGGTACAACAGTCAATGCCGGATTTAGTGGTTCTAAATCCGGTCAGCAGAAGAAACCTTTCAAAGGCTACATGGATGGTCCATCCAGCTTGGACAAAATCCTTGAGAGGCCCTATCAGATTCATGGCACAGCCGATAAGCCTGCTAACCACACCAACAGAAACTGTTGGATTTTCAAATAGGCCGATAAGTTAAATACCGAACATAAGGGAAATGGACCTCCAAGTGAGGATAATGATGAGCCCCGTCAGCCGAACACCGGGGGCCAAAAGCAGTTTCCCCCCGAGCTAAAAACAGTGAACATGATCTATCTCACTCACATTCCAAAAAGGGAGCGCAAGCGCGCACTAAGGAATGTCTAGGCCGTAGAGACTATCGCCCCAAAATTCGATCCATGGTCAGCCAGTCCGATCACTTTTGATTGCAGGGATCACCAACCAGTATCTGCCATGGGGGTTCGGCCGCCCTAGTACTCGATCCAATTATTGACGTATACCATCTCACTTGAGTCCTCATGGACGATGGCAGCAGTCTCAACTTGATTTATCAAGACATTGTCCGCAAGATGGGCATTAACCCATCAAGAATCAAGCCTAGTAACACTACCTTTAAAGGTGTGATACCCGGTGTGGAGGCTCGTTGTACGGGCTCATCAACACTGGAGGTAGTATTCGGCTCCCCAGACAATTTCCAAAGTGAAGAACTGATCTTCGACATCGTCTCCTTCCACAGTGGTTATCACACACTGCTCGGACGAACTGCTTTCGCCCGCTTTAATGCAGTCCCACACTATGCTTATTTGATGCTTAAAATGACCGGCCCATGTGGCGTTATTACAGTACATGGAAATATGGAGCGCTCCCGCCGTGCTGAAGATCACACTACAGCCCTTGTAGCTGAGGCATATGGCGGCCTCATCAAGACGAATAGTTCGTCAGACATCAAAGCCAATGACATCTCTAAACGAGTCTGGTCCGCACATCATTGCGATAACTCGACGGATCCGGACCTCGATTAGCAGTTTGGCCTCAGCCGGCTACCCCATAAGGTTGCGGCTTACATACCGCGTGTACATAACTACGCCCTCAAAATACCTTGGGCAATGCCAGAGGCACACTGCGGAAAAAGTCCATAGTACGGCTTGGCCCTATTTGGACCTCATACATTTTTTTCACTATAGGTTCATTAAGAGCCCTATTTGCTGTATGGTTGCATCAGGGATCCTTTCAAGGCTAGCTTTTCCCTTCTTTATGGACAACCATCAAATACCCCTATCAAAGGATTTGTTACTAAGGATAAATGGCACAGACGTGCGGCATGGCATCACTGGAGTCTCCGAACCATTACTTTTAGGCCCTATGCTAGACTTTCCTTTATGTAAATTTTTAGGCATGTAACATGACCTTTATATTTATGGCATTGTCTATCGAAACACGCCTCGACATACTGATAAGGATATAAAGGAAGCAGATGATCACCACCTTTTGTTGGGTTCTTATATTGTCCTATCATCCGTATTCCCTCCTTGCTTTCTACTGATGTTCGCGCTTCGGCATGGCCTTCATACCAGGGGCTGTTTTCAGCTCCGCAAACTCTTAAGTCCGAACACCTATAGGGAACTCTTTGGCGTCCCAGATAATGCACTATATGCATCGGCTCCGAATCATGTCTTTGGTCTATAGTTGGGTTGCCCGGCTCCTATGGTTACCACCTTACGTTCTGCAAGTTCGGCTAAGGTAGTAAAGGGAGAACTACTGCGATTGTATTTCTGGTTCGTTCGGTCAAGTACCTTAGTAAAGAAAGCCAAGAATCGACTGTCATGATATGCGAGAGCTGGTCAGCGATCCGGTGACTTAGTATTATACTACGAATCATTCAGGACTTATGCCGTGTTATACGAGGGGTTGGGATTCGACCAAGCCGTGTTGCAAAGGCTCCGTACTCCGGATTGCCGTTTAGGCAACAAGGCTAGTACATAGCCCCACCAATGGACTCCTATGGCTAAGTAAGGATAACAAAGCCGTATAATCTGATTGCCTAGTTCATCTAGCGGACGCCTCCTCCACGGACCAAGACGTTGGATAAAGAGCGGACACGCGTTTGTGAACATCCCGAAAATACTTTCACGGGGGCGGAAGCCGACGACTGGCAATCTTCAGAAATAAAATGGCCGAACAGGAGGATAAACTAACAAAATCATAAGGCGCAAGCATAAATATTTCACATGACGAGTTCACTACATGGTCTTTACAAATCGAACTCCACTACTCAAATATGATATCCTTTGAACATTGGCCCTCTACAATTCGGGCTCCCTCGAGGACCTCACTGAAGTACCTCTCCGGCCTCCGGTGATCCTTGCCTTTGGGCAGCCCTGCGGTGGCAATTTCGATGGCCTACATCTTCACCCGTTGCTCCTTGACACGGGCGAAGTCCATCTGGGCACCTTCTATGAAGGCCGACCGCTTTATGGCATCAATCAGAGGACGTGCATTGACTAGCCGCTTCATGAGACCGAAGTAGCTGCTTGGCATGGCCTCGGCCGGCCACAGCTAGACTATTAGGTCCTTCATGGCCAAGCTGGCCACCCTATGTAGCTCGGTCAGCTGCTTTAGCTGATCGCTAAGGGGCGTCGGATGCTCTGGGCCAGATACTGCGACCAAAACAGCTTGTCCGTTGAGTTCCCCTCTTTGGCTTGGAAGAACTATGCGCCGTCAGAAACACACCTTGGAAGATCCGCAAATGCGCCTAGAGAACTCCAAACTCGGGTCAGCAAGATGTATCTTCTACTTGTAAATTTACTCTGTAGAAGAAAGGCCTTATCAACTGCCATTTGCCTTGCCTCCTGGATCTCCTAGTGAGCGCCCTGGGCCTCAGCCCGGGCCTCCTTCACACTCTGGAAAGCTTTGGCGAGCTCGGAGGCTTGATCTGAAGTCTTCTGCTTTGAGGACTCGCACTTCGTAATGGTGTCCTTGAGCTCTTGCTCGACTTCGCCTACCCGCACCTCGTGTTTTTGGCGGGTAGTTTTCTCCGCCTTTAGATCCTTCGTTGCCTTGTCAGTGGCCGCCCTGCTCACCTTCGCCTCTTTTTTGGCTTGGGCAAGAGCGCTCTTGAGGGACTCGACCTCGGCTGCGCCAATTGTCAGATTTCAGGTTCCGCAAACCCTTGATAGGTTCAAACTCTGGGGTGCATGCGGAGATCTCAACCTACCAGCCTGCCTACTCGCAATCCTCCTAAGCCTAGTGCGTCGAGCTCAGAGGGACAAAGAGACACAATAGTTTATCTTGGTTTGGGCCACCTTGCGGTGTAATACCCTACTCCAGCATTTTGGTGGATTGCCTCAAAGGGCTGAGGATGAACTAGTGAAGTGGATGAACTGGCCTCAGGAGGCGAGGTGTTCTTGAGCTCAAGAGAGCTAGTGAGGTGGCTGGATGAGAAGTGATCTGATCTCACCGTCCCCCGTCTGTGGTGGTGGCTAAGTCCTATTTACAGTGGCCTTGGTCCTCTTCCCAAATGTTGGTGGGAAGGGATCCCAGAACGACCATATTTGAAGGGGGACAAGTAGTACATCCTATCCTGACTAAAGTGGTCTTCTCCTGCAAAAAGCTTCTGGTTCTGACGCTGTGGTGGACTCGGTGATGACCTCCGTCCTGCCTTCCTGGCGGTCTTGGTCTTGTTGCACCAGAATGGAAGCCTTTGGCTGATTCCACGGGACTCCTCACCTGCCGCTTGCGTCCTTTGCACCAAAGGGGAAACTGGTGCCCTGCGCCCACTGGCGCCCGCCTGTCGCCCGACTGGCCTTGGTCGGCATGGCTCACGCCAGCTGAGCCTCATGAGGTGCACCTTGCATAGAACTCTCCGCCCCTCGGGAGCCAGCTTGAGGAGGCTGATCCCTCGGGGGTCCTGGCGTCATCCGCCTCGCGAGGCTTGGCCCCTCACGAGGGTCTTGAGCTGTTGATGCTGAAGCCGAGCCATACTAGGCTGCTGATAGAGCTGCGCAATGGGCTGCAGGCAGGCAAGTCTGGGTACCCTCATATCCAGAATGCCGACAGTAGCTCCCGAGCCCAAGGCTTGCTCGGACTTGGCTTCTAGGCAAAGCCAAAGGGCAAGTGCAGAGCACCGTGGGGCCTAACCGCCTGCGACCTTGAATGACTTGTGGAGATTGATGGGACATGGGCGTCTCCCTTTCCTCATGCTGCCTCGGCAGCCGTTTCCGTCTGACAAAAGGATGCCATCTGTTGCCGTGCCTCCATTGCCTCCCGCTCGCCTTGCTCTAGATCCCCTTCTCCCAACGCCGAAGAAATTCTCCATATCTGCCGATCCTCTCCTCCAATCTTCCGCCCGATGGCTGCTGAGAAAACCAAAGCTCCAGCCCCCAATGTCGACCCCGCCTGGTTCGAGCCAGTGTTGATCATGCCCTGCGTCACTGAGGAGAAGCTCCAGACTGCGCTCCTCCTGACGGTGAGCAATGAAAGCGAGTGGGGGAAGACTGCACTCTGGGTTGCCTCCGCCGTGCCGGAGCCCGCGGATAGCACCTTCTATCCTTTCTTCCTGCATAGCGTCTGCTCGGGGCTGGTCCTCCCTTCCCCCGCTTCTTTTATGCTATTCTCCACCATTACGGCCTCCACGCGCTCCACATCCATCCCAACTTTGTTCTCCTCTTGTCCATCTTTGCCTTCTACTGCGAGGCATTTGTGGGGGTGATGCCCTCCGCTACCATGCTCCGCCACTTCTTCCTCCGCATGACTGGCGACCGGCCTGCGGGGTGTATCTACTTCGTTGCGGCCCATGGCGACAAGCTATCACCCGCATCGGGAAGAAGGTGGAGGATGCCCGGAACAAGTGGATCCTGATGGACGCCAAGTGGTCCCACGACCAGGTGGAGCTGCCGACCGAGCTCCCAGCCTCCGAGAATGGGTGGTTTTATGAGAAGATCA
Source organism: Triticum timopheevii (assembly GCA_963921465.1). Classification (NCBI taxonomy): domain Eukaryota; kingdom Viridiplantae; phylum Streptophyta; class Magnoliopsida; order Poales; family Poaceae; genus Triticum; species Triticum timopheevii. Next base: position 222,488,327 of record OY997266.1, read on the forward strand.
CCAACCCCCATCTGAGGCCGCTGATAAAGAAGATGGAGGACGACATGAAGGTCGAGAAGCTGACGGGGGACATGACATGACGCCGCGCCTAGCGCCACTCCAGGATCGCTCCCACCCCTTGTGGAAGCTCGGGGGCGCCGACGACAAGATCCGCCTGCGCCAGGATGGCTTTCCTGGAGAGGAGCTGAGCAAGGTGCTACTTTCCCTGACTGGGAAGGTCCTGAGCGGCCTCCAAGTGACTGCCTCCCGCTGTACCGCCAGGACGACGGAGAGAAGATTGCCGCAGCCATGCCCATTTTCGACGAGTTCGGGCCCATGCCGACGGGGCCTCCCCCGCCGGCTGCCTCCTTGGTGAACTTGTCCTCCAGCGACCACTCCTCCGAGGCCGCCGAGGGGGATGAGGGGGAGGCGGAATCCTCCGCCCCGAAGCAGGGGTAGCTCCTCCACAACTTCTCTGATGACGACGACGAGGACGCACCTCCGGTGGTAGAGTTGGCTTGCCCTACAAGGGTCACCATGAGATCCTGGGTGGCCTCCTCGAAGCAGCCAAAGTGGACGTTGGTGAGGAGGGGCGTGACTGTGCCGATCCCTCCAGGCAGCGCCCCACCTTCGCCAGCAACATCCCGAGCGGCACCGTCCGCGTGCTCTCCTGCTCCCAAGAGCACAACTCCAGCTGCCTCGGCGAAGCCCCCGCTGATGAGCCTGAAGAGGAGCTACGTCGCTTCGGGCTAGTAAGTGTTTTTTCTTGGCCTTGTTCTTGATTCTTGATGCGATGCTTAGTGTCTTCGTCCGGTGTTAGGCAGTAGTTGTCATCGAAAAAGATGAAGGAGGACGCCCAGGTCGCTGTAGTTGAGCGTGTCGAGGTGGCCGCCGCAGCTTTGGCAAAGAAGGGCGCTGCGGCTCCTACAGCTCCAGCGGTGGCTCTCGGATATCGGGTTCTGGCAAAACCCTTAAGGTTCGAACCCTGGGGTGCGCGCGAAGATCTTCTCCCTACCAAAACATGCCCACAGCCTCGCCGCGATTCTAAGTTAGCACAAAGAACAACACAAGGGACACGAGGTTTATAGTGGTTCGGGCCACCGTTGTGGTGTAATACCCTAATCCAGTGTGTGGTGTGGTGGATTGCCTCTTGGGCTGATGATGAACAATACAGGGGAAGAACAACCTCGCGAGGAGAGGTGTTCTTGTGGTGGTGTGTTCTGAGAGGGATTGATCCGTGTCTGTTGGCTTTGGATGACATGCCTTCTACTGTGGTGGTTGCCCTATTTATAGAGGCCCTGGTCCTCTTCCCAAATATTGAGCGGGAAGGGAGCCAACAACAACCATTTCGAATGGGCACAACTAGTACAAGCTGTCCTGACTAAAGGTGGTCTTCGACAGCCAAAGGCACTGGTGATGACGCCGTCTTGGGCTCCACGGTGACCTCCTTCCTGCCGCTTTCCTGGTCTTGGTCTCGTTGCACCGATATGGAAACCTTTGCCTGATGCCTCGGTACTCCACGCCTGTGCTTGCCCCCTTTGCACCAAAGAGGAAACATGGACACTGCGCAGGCTCGCGCCCGCCTGGCGCCCGCCTGGTCTCGATCGTCATGGCTTGCATCACGAGCACCTTGCAAGGTACCCCTTGCCTTTATCTCTCCGCCTCCTTGTGAGCCTGCCTGGTGAGGCCGCCCCTGAGGAGGCCTTGTGTCGTCCGCCCTGCGAGGCTTGGCCCCTCGCGAGGGTCTTGAACTTGGGTTGATGGAGACGGGCCGTGCTGGGCCACTGCCGAGCCACGCCGCAGGCAGGCAAGTCTGAGGACCCCCATACCCAGAACACCGATAGTAGCCCCCGGGCCCAAGGCGTGCTCGGTCTTGACTTAGCAGCGAAGCCAAAGGGCAAGTGCGGAGCGTCGCGGGCCCTGACAGCCTGCGGCCTTGGTCGCCACATGGCAGTTGATTGGCCGTGGGCATCTCCGCTTCGCCACGCTGCCTCGGCAACTGCCCGATTTGACGAGTCCCTGCTACATGCAAAGAGAGTCATCATTACCTGCAATCGTGGAGGCCGACAGTTCGCCTTCCTCGGGCTATAAATGGGGAGGGGCGAAAGTCCCCGTTGCACACCTTCCGTCGCCCCGCCTGCTTCTTCTTCCTCCTCGCTCCGGTTGCTTGTAGTGTCCCATGGCGCCTGTGAAGAGGTTCTCGGCTGCGGAGAAGGGGAAGGCTTGCTAGGTAGGGCCTGGCTCTCCTCCGCCCAAGCGCGGCCGCGGCCATCGCCGCAAGCATCCTGCGACTCCCATCATGGTTTCTCGTGGTCGCGGTGGCGGCCCTTCACGCAGTGGTGGCCACCCGTATAGAGGCAGCCTGATCGGTGGGGGAAGGCGTGCTGTGACTGTGCGGCCTCCTGGGCCGCGCTTCCATTCGGCGGAGGTGCTGCCGGAGTTTGTTGTGTGGTCAGACAACCTGGCTGACAACTAGCTCCAGCTTCCTCGCTTCTTTGCCGGCGAACTGTTGGCCGCTGCCCCCGGTGGGCTCTGGCTGCAGGTGGATGGCTGTTGCAGCAGGGCCTCCTGGGTCGCGGTGGAGATCTCCGTCGCTGGGAATGTCGCCCTGGCCCGGGGCTGGCATACGTTTGCCTGCGCGCGTGGCCTGTGCCGGCGGTGCACCCTCCATTTCAAGTACGACGGTGACGCGAACCTCTAAGTGAGGGTGTTCGGAGAAGATGGTCACCATGTTGGGTCCTGCCCTGAAGATGATGACGACGACGGGGTGCTCGGTCTTGGCGACGGCCGTGACGAGGGCGAAGGCGAACCCGCTCCCGGCGGCGACCGCAGCTCGCCGAACTTCAGCGGCTCCTCCTCCGGTGACAGCTCCTCCAGCAGCGGCCACGACCAGCCACCACACCGCCGTGCCCGCTTCAAGGGAGGTAGCGAGTCGTCCCATCGCCGTGCCCCGGTGAAGCGCGAGGCGGAGTCTGATTGAGCTCAGGAGGACGACGCAGATCCCTTCTCGCGAGCCTCGCGCTGTTTTATTTTGTTTTTCTCCTTTTCTTGCATTGAGAGAGAGTAGTATGGAGCCCCACAGGGGTGTGCAACAGACTATGATTCCCTAATTATCGTGTTACATTCATTGTCCCTGTGCTGTGTTATGGTGTCGTGGTTATGTGCCTGCGCGTAGGAACAACATAGCTCGGGATATTTGCAGTAGTTTCCGCCTTGCGAGGTGCCTGCTTGAGGCCTCACCGGGCGTCTTAAGAGCTGCAAAAATCAGTTGGGGAGAATCATTTCCGAACCTTAGTCGCGAGGGTTGCCTATTATGTCCCGGCGCTCTGCATCGCGATGCCCGAGGGGCATGGACCGGGAGGGGTGCTCCCGCTGTTAACTTGAACGAGGGAGCCTCGTGAAAATCAGGCGAGAAAGGACTCACAAGGGTGCCCACGCATCCCCCTCGCGAGGTTTGCGAGAGAGAGAGAGAGCAAGCCAGACAATAGCCGAAAACGGAGAACAAGGGCAGAAGGCAGAAAACAAAACTAGAAGCAACTTCAATAAAGGTTCAAACAAGGGAGAACAAGCCAACTGCGGAAAGCAAATGAAAAGCCACGTCCGGCACCTAGTCTAGTCTTCGATGTCTTCTCACCAGCGCGGAGCTAAGTGCTACCACTGGGCATGGGCAGGAGCCCCCGAAGCCCGAGGGCGGCACTCCGAATACTCCAGGGAGTGTACAACCCCAACTCATTATTACGTGAGAGTGTCACGGGCGGCGAGCTTCACAGGCACCGGGCCTTCTTCACAGGCACTGGGCCTTTCTTTTGGCGGCGAGCTTCACAGGCACCGAGCTTTCTTCACAGGCACTGGGCCTTTCTTCAAGGGTAGAACTTCCAGAGGTGCTGAATGTTCCAAGCGTTTGGAATGGGCACCCCTTCCTGAGTCTCTAGGCACGCGGCACCAAGCCTGGAAATATGGACAACCTTGAACGGGCCCTCCCACATGGGCGAGAGCTTATGCAACCCTTCCCTAGAGAGCACCCGCCTGAGCACGAGGTCACCTACCTCAAGAATCCTGGGGCGGATGTTGCGGCAATGATACTGCCTCAGTGCCTGCTAGTATCTTGCTGCTCGTAGTGCGGCTTCTCGATGGTGCTCCTCCCCCAGCATCAGGTCCATCTCCCACATGGCGTTCTATTGAGCTTCATCAAATGCTAGGACCCGCGTAGAGCGACACCTGACCTCGTGAGGGAGGACCGCCTCTTCTCCGTAGACGAGGAAGAATGGGGTCTCGCCAGTCGACTTGGTGACGGTAGTGTGGATGGACCATAGCACGGACTGGAGCTCGTCGTACCAGCCCCTGTTGCAGGCCTCCAGCTTCTTTTTGAAGGTCATGGTTTCGTGGCCCTTCAGGACCTTTGCATTGGCGCGTTCAGCCTGGCCATTACTCTGGGGGTGTGCCACCGAAGCGTAGCATATCTGCGTTCCAAGGTTAGCACAATATGTTTTGAAGAGATTGCTGGTAAACTGCGAACTGTTGTCGGTGATGATGCGATTAGGGACCCCGAATCGGCTAATGAGGCCCTTGATGAACTTGACTGCAGAACCAGCTGGGATGGTGCGGACGGCTTCCACCTCCGCCCACTTGGTAAACTTGTCGATGGTGACGTAGAGGTAGCGGTACACCGCAGGCGCTCGCGGAAACGGGCCCAAGATATCCAGCCCCCCAGACCGCGAACGGCCACGAGAGTGGGATGGTTTGCAAGCCCTGAGCTGGCTAATGGACCTGCTTGGCATGGAACTGGCAGGCCTCGCAGGACCTCACCAGCTCGGTCGCGTCGTTGAGTGCTGTAGGCCAGTAGAACCCGCTGCGAAATGCTTTGCCGACAAGGGTCCATGATGATGAGTGGTGTCTGCAATCTCCACCATGTATGCCAGCCAACAACTCCTTCCCCTGTTCTTTGGAGATGCAACGCAGGGAAACGTCATTTGGCCGCTTCCAGTAGAGCTCTCCGTCTTGGATGCAGTAGGTCGTGGCCTGCCAGGCCACGCGTTCCGCGTCCTCCTCTTTCTCTGGCAGCGTCCCTTGCATCAGGTAGTCCTTGAATTCCGTGGTCCAGCATCCCTCCTGAGGCTCCAGCGCCAGGAGTAAGCGTGCTCCCGAAGTTGGGCCACAGGTCGGGGCTCCTGTGGCAGGTGGCTGAGGGAGTTCCTCCCAAGGTTATGCTGTGCTTGATAATGTCGGTGCTGCCGATGGCTTGAAGAGCCGTTCCTCGAAAATGCCAGGCTCCTAAGGCAGCCGCCGGGATGCCCTCCTGGTGATTTCATCAGCCTCTTGATTGGTGCCGCGGGGCTCATGCTGCAACTCCAGCCCCCAAAACTACTTTTCCATCCAGCGCACCTCCACAATATACGCTTCCATGTGCTCGTCCTTCGGCTCGTACACCTTGTTGGAGAAGTTGACGAGGAGTTGTGAATCACCCTTGATGATGAGGCGTTTCACCCCCAATGCTGCTGCAACCTTCAAGCCTGCTATGAGGCCCTCGTATTCTGCTATGTTATTGGAGACCTTCTCGCCATGCTGGAAACAGAGCTGCACGGCGTAATAGAGCTTGTCCTGAGTGGGGGATATAAGCACTGCACCAGCCCCCGCACCATGTCGCGAGAACGCTCCATCGAAGTACATGACCCAGCCATCTAGTGCCTCGCTTCCTGGGGAAAGTGACCGATCCTCGCCTACCTCGAGCCCTGGGGCCTCTGTCCATTCTGCTACAAAATCTGCAAGTGCGGCTCCTTTGACAACCCTGGTTGTGCTGAATTCCAACTGAAACGCTTGCAACTCGATGTTCCATTCGGCGACCCTTCCAGCTGAGTTGGGACTCCTGAGTACCCTTTCCAATGGGTATGCCGAGACGACCTTGATAAGGTGACCTTGAAAGTAGCGCCACAACTTTCGTGAGGCCACCAATAGTGCGAGAAAGAGCTTCTGAGGCATGGGGTATCGTGCCCTTGCATCCCACAGCACCGTGCTGACGAAATACACCGGATGCTCGATGAGGGTGGGTGTGCTGACGAGGTCCGTGCCCTCTGAAGAGTTAGGCGCCTCCTGAGACAATGGAGCCCCCAGCACCTGGCTGCCTGGTACGGCCACTTCAGCCGTGGGGGCGTGTCCCTGTTGAGGCTGGTCTCCATCTGCCGAGGCCGTGGTCTTCGCGAGGCCTTCTTGGTCTTGTGCTGCCCCGGCCGGGGCCGTGGCCGGTTGTGACATAACCTTGACTTGGCACTCTTCCAGAACCGCCACTAGAGCTGCACTGGCAGAGTAGGGCGTGGCGGCGAGGTAGAGCACCATTGGCTCGAGAGGGCGCGGCGCCACCATCACAAGAGGGCTGGTCAGGTACTTCTTGAGGTCTTGAAACGCTTGGTCGACCTCCTGTGTCCATTCGAATGGGCCTTTCTTCTTCATCACCTTGAAGAAAGGCAAGGCGCGCTCCCCCGGCTTGGAGATGAAGCGTCCTAGCGCTGTCACGCGTCCGGTGAGCTTCTGCATTTCTCTGAGGGTTTGCGGTGGACTCATGTCTTCAATTAGCTTGACCTTATCCGGGTTGGCCTCGGTCCCTCTACGGGACACGAGGAAGCCCAGAAGCTTGCCTGAAGGAATGCCAAACACGCACTTCTCTGGGTTGAGTCGCAGGTCCACTTCGCGGAGGCTCGCGAAGGTCTCTTCCAGATCCTGGATCAAGGTCTTTGCCTCCTGAGACTTCACCACAATGTCGTCGACGTAAGCCTCAACGTTTATCCCGAGCTGCAGGCCTAAGGCGATGTGCATCAGCCGCTGGAAGGTTGCACCTGCTATGCGCAACCCAAACGGCATGCAGGTGTAGCAGTATACCCCACATAGGGCCAGGAAGGTCATCTTCTCCACGTCTTCTACCGCCATCTTGATTTGGTGAAAGCCCAAAAATGCATCCAGGAAACACAGCAGGTCGCACTCGGCGGTGGAGTCGACAATTTGGTCGATGCGAGGGAGTGGGAACGGGTCTTGAGGGCAGGCCTTGTTGAGGTTGGTGACGTTGACACACAAGCGCTCCTTTCCTCCCCTTTTTGGCACAACAACTGGGTTTACTAGCCATTCGGGGTAGCGAACCTTGTGAATGACACCTGCTGCCTCTAGCTTGCGGGTTTCTTGGATGATGAAGGCCTGCTTCTTAGTGGACTGCCGCCTTGCTTTCTGCTTCACTGGGTGTACATTGGGGCACACATTTAGGTGATGCTCAATCACCTGCCTTGGGACCCCCGCTAGCTGCTTGGGATCCCATGCAAACACATCTTTGTTTGCGCGCAGGAACTTCACCAGCGCCTCCTCTTGGTCGGGGTCGAGGTTGGCACCTATGGTGAAGGTGGCTTCTGAGGACCCGTCGTCCTCAACCGGTACCTGCTTGGTCTCCGCCTTGTCCAGGGTGAAGAGCTGCTTCTTCTTGGTCGGTGCAGTCCCCTTGGCCTTGGAGGTGTCCGTGTCGGCAGGCTGTGCTACTGTGGCTGGCTTGAGGGCGAGCTTGAGCACCATCAGAGAATCCTTGGTGTCTCCAGCCACGATGAGGACCCTGCTGCTCCCGGGCATGTTCATGAGGTTGTAGGCCGGATGGGTCGGTGCCATGAACTGAGTGTACGGGAGGCCGGTGTGGGCGATGTCAAAGTTGACCAGCTCCGTGCGGAAGTTGTCGTGGGTGCGGAAGGTCACACGGAGGCGGATCTGCCCTAGGGAGCTGGAGGAACCGCCTCCGACGCCCGAGAAGGGCTTGCTAGGTTGGAGCCGTTCCAGCGGTACATGGAGGTTGCTGAAGGCCTCCACCGAGAGCATGTTGAGGCCGGCACCGCCGTCGATGAGGGTCTTAGTGATGGCCACCTGGCAGATGGTGGGTGTGCAAAGCATTGGGAGTGCACCCGAGCAATCGGTGTTGACGGAGTGATCGTCTGAGTTGAAGGCCAGGTCGGCCTTGGGTGCCGCCCAACCTGGGGGAGCTCCTTGCCGCGGGAGGGCGGCGCCGATATAACGGAAGAACGGCTTGGCATGGTGGTCTAAGGGTGGCGCCTGCGAGCCGCCAAGGAGAGCTGCGACGACCGGGGGCGCCGGCGCAGCGTACTGGGCGAGGAAGAGGTTGCGCAGCTCCTCCCAGGAGGCACAGAAGATGTTGGCAGGTTGAGCAGCCAAACGCGCGGGACGCCAGTGAGGGCCAAGGGAAACCAGTTGGCCATGACCTTGTCGTCGCCTCCGGCCTTGAGGACGGCCTCCTTGTTTTCCAGCAGGAAAGCCAGCGGATCTGCTGTGCCATTGTAACGCGGCGACATCTCTGGCTTGAACTTGCGCGGCCACTGCACCTGCCGCAGGGCGGGGGCCATGGCTCGGAGCCCCCTGTCCCCAGCGCTGGCATCGTCCGCCGGAGCCGGAGGCACGTGGTCTGCCACGAGGGCGAAGCGCGGTGTCGGTGGAGAGCGAGCCGTCGGAAGGGAAAGCTCTGGCACACCCCTACCTAGCGCGCCAAATATGGGATATCGCGTTCCGACAAAACCCTTATGGTTCGAACTTTAGGGTGCGTGCGAAGATCTTCTCCCTACCGAAACACGCCCACAGCCTCGCCGCGATTCTAGGTTAGCATGAAGAACAACACAAGGGACACGAGGTTTATACTGGTTCGGGCCACCGTTGTAGTGTTATACCCTAATCCAGTGTGTGGTGTGGTCGATTGCCTCTTGGGCTGATGATGAACAGTACAGAGGAGAGGTGTTCTTATGGTGGTGTGTTTTGAGCGGGATTGATCCGTCTCTGTTGGCTCTGGATGAGATGCCTTCTACTGTGGTGGCTAGCCCTATTTGTAGTGACCCTGATCCTCTTCCCAAATTGAGCGGGAAGGGAGCCAACAACGGCCATTTCGAAAGGGGACAACTAGTACAAGCTATCCTGACTAAAGGTGGTCTTCGACTGCGAAAGGCACTGGTGATGACGCCGTCTTGGGCTCCACGGTGACGTCCGTCCTGCCGCTCTACTGGTCTTGGTCTCATTGCACCAATATGGAAACCTTTGCCTGATGCCTCGGTACTCTGCGCCCGCGCTTGCCCCCTTTGCACCAAAGAGGAAACAAGGACACTGCGTAGGCTGGCGCCCGCCTGGTCTCGATCGTCATGGCTTCATTCACGAGCACCTCGCGAGGTACCCCTTGCCTTGATCTCTCCGCATCCTTGCGAGCCTACCTGGTGAGGCCACCCCTGAGGAGGCTTTGTGTCGTCAGCCCCGCGAGGCTTGGCCCCTCGCGTGGGTCTAGAACTTGGGTTGATGGAGATGGGCCGTTTTGGGCCACTGCCAAGCCACGCCGCAAGCCGCAGGCAGGAAAGCCTGGGGACCCCCGTTCCTAGAACACCGACAGCGGCGCCGCCTTCTCAGGACCCGGGGGCCCAATCTCAAGAGGAGCCTGCGCCAGGGGCAGGGCAGACTCCGGCGGCGTCCGCATCCATCGCGACTGCTGAGGTCGCAAGGCCTCCGGAGCCCCCAGTCTTTCCTGCCGCTGCAGCCTCACCTGCCTTGGTGCCGAGAACATCTCCACTTTCGCCCGCCGTGCTGCTAGGACATGGCGCTCCTGCCACCTCCGGAGCCCTGGAGAAGGCCCGCACCATGCTGGACCATCTCTAGGGTGATCTTCAAGCTCCGGACCGGCGCACAACGTTGGGATGCCTGGGGCTGATCTCAGGGTGGGTTCAGGCCGACGCATCTGTGCGGGCGGCCTGGGGTTCCACAGAGGAGGCCCAGAAGGTGGCCGGGGTAGCCGCTGCCAGGCGTGACTTGGCACAGAAGGAAGCCAAGGACACCCAGGAGTGGTACCGCGCAGTGGAAGCCGAACTGAAGGCTCTCCAGGATCAGCAGGCCGCCCAGGCCAACCAGCTCCAAGAGCAAGAGGAGAAGCTGAAGGCCCAGGAGGCCGCCATCGCCAGCTGCGACACCGAGCTGAAGAAGGCAGCCAAGGAGCAGGCCAAGGAGCACGGTCACCTGAAGAGGTTGAAGGAGGAAGCGGAGTTGGCCCAAGCGTCCCTTGATGAGGCCAAGGAGGCAGCTGTCATGGAGCGCATCACCCTCGGCTCCCTCAAGGCGAGGTTCCACAAAGCTCAGCAGGCACTCTTTGGGAGCAATCCTCCGGGAACGGTGATGACCCCAAAGGAGAGCCCAGCAGCCCTGCTTCCTGAAGTCGTCGACGGGCTCGAAGACGTCGGCGACTGCTTTGGCTCCATGGCGGAAGGTGAGGCTCGCTTGCTTTCTTCCTCGGCCCTAATGCGCGCTTTCAACCATCTCTATCTTCGGGATGCCAGCTTCAACTTCGCCGCCTTCCTCGATCTCGTGGACCCTAATTCCTGCGACGCTATTGCTGAGGCCGTGAAGAGTTCAGTGAATGCCCTGCTAGACAAGTTCCTCATCGTTGGCCCTGTGGCTAGAGCCGAGGGGAAGGGCGGCCTTACTGTTGATGTGGCCCCGCAGGCAAGCGATGGTGGTCGCCAGGGCTAAGGATGTGGCTTGGTGGTGCTGCTCCTTCCTGTTTTTATCCTGTAGCATGTAGCATGCCTCATGGAGGCGTTAAAACTGATTGCTTGGAACAATATGTTTTGTAATAACTAGCTTATGGTTCCCCGACTTTTTTCTGTTCGCTTTGTTGTTCTGTATCGGTAGGGCCAGACCCCGCGCGTACCTCAGTCGCCACTTGGTCATTCGGATTGCCAGGACGAGGCCAGGGGTTGAGGGGCTACGCGGCCAGTTAGGCTCCTGAGACACGATGCTCAGGAGTTCCCCTTGACGTGCGAACAACTCGGGAAAAGAGGTGTGAGGGCAAGCCTTGGTGTTCTGCGTCGACAGGGTCTGACCTCGCGCATACCTCAGCCGCTGCTAGGTCGTCCGGATCACCAGGACGAGCCCAAGGGGTGAGGGGCTACATGGTCAGTTAGGCTCCTGAGATGCGACGCTCAGGAGTCCCCCTTGACGTACGAATGACTTAGGAAGGGAAAAACAAGAGTTAGGATTTGGTGTTCCGCGTCAGCAGGGCCCAGCCCCGCGCATACCTCAGCCACCACTGCATCGTCCAGATCGCTAGGACAAGGCAAGGGGGAGAGGGGCTACGTGGTCAGTTAGGCTCCTGAGACACGACGCTCAGGAGTCCCCCTTGACGTACGAACAGACCATCATACCTCTCCTCGCCGGGCTCTCACTCGGGAGGGGTGCGCAAAGACCAGGTCCATGGGACCTGGCAAGGTGGCATACGCCAGGAGAGACCTGAGCATAGCCCCCGTGCCCAGCCCCCTCGCGCTACCCTCTCGAGGGAGAGCAGCGCGGTGAGGCTAAGCACTGAGCTCAGAGGCTCCCTGAGGTTATTGCAGCCATGAGGCTACCCTCAGTTGTTTATCACCAGCGCGGAGCATGGCGCTTCCACTCTTGCACGGACATAGCCGCTCCTCGGCAGTGTCGACGGCCAGCATGGAGCATGGTGCTGCCAATGGTGCTTGGGAGGGGGATCCATCTGAGGAGAGCCCCCGGGGCAGGTACAGCCCCGCCCTGACACGTGGCTTTCACGGCAGGGCTGGAGGAGGTGTGTATGGGCGCCCGTGAGCCAGCACGGGGCTCACGAGGGCCTACCTCAAGGCGGGTTGCGCCTGAATTTGATCGGGAACTCTTGTGTTAGTCTTGCGAGATGGTTAGGCAGCCTGCGCCGAGTGAGTCTCTTTAGGTTATTGCATGAGAAGGGGAGACACCACCAACCCCTTGAGGTGAAATGAATGGGGCTGGCCCGCCAGAGAGAGCTCAGCCATTGGGTTTATCGACGCTATAGGGACGGACCCGAGCACAGACGTCGTGCCCAGTCTTCTCATGCAAAGATCCCAAAGAAAAACAACCGGCACGCGGCTCCCATGGCGACAAGGTACCAGGTCGCGCGCCCTCACTTGTCCACCCGTGATTAGCTCATGCGAGAACAAAGCACCACGGGCCATGGGAGGTGACGTACACGGGGGCTGGCCCGTGAGTCAGAGCTCAGCCTCTTGGGTTTAGCCCTCTTGGGTTTAGCGATGCTGCAGGGACGGACCCGAGCACAGACGCCGTGCCAGTCCTTAATCATGAGGCGGTCATGGGTGGGTTCGCAAGGGCGCGAAACGTTCTTAGCAACGAAGCGCCAGTCAGGCAGTTGATAGTCTTAAGGCAGCTCATAAGAGAAGGTAAACTAGTTCTGACAGACACAAAAGAGATACAAGGCGCAGGGACGGACCCACATGACTTAGGGATAGTGCCCGAGGGGCACCCCCAAAGTGAACGAACCAAAAAGATGTCACCTGGCACCATTGCTGAAGAGATGTCGGGGTAGCAGAAGGCATGCGCCGCAGAGGCCGTCCTTCACGAGCCGCCTTGGCCCTGAGCCTCAGGAGGCTCCGGGAGCCTGGGGGCTCCTGAAGGTGCAACTCCATCTCTGCCAGGATCGCCCGGTGCCTAGCCTCTCGAGCCTCCTGGACATCCCGCATGCGGTGCTGGAATGCCACAGCCGCGCTCGACAGGCCGAAGGGCATGCGAATGTAGTTGTGAGGCGGACCCTCACATTGGACGACACAAGATGACCAGAAGAGCTGCCGAGATGCGGCCCTGTTGAGCCCAGGGATGTCGATGCAGATGTCGAACTCCTTACCCTCTTCAGGGCAATGAACCGTGCCCCGTGGTGGGCGGCGATCGCCTTGCAGAACCCTTGCCTCCTGAATCTCCTGGACTGCCTTGCTTATGAACTCCTGAACGCCTAACGACTTACGCCCTGCACCTTCTCCTGGGAAGTGTGCACTGAAGCATGCCTCCACGTTGTGCCCGAGCGCCTCCCTCGTGACGCTGGCTAGGTCTGAGGCCCTCCAGAGGAGAGCCCCCAAGCCCAGCCTAAGAGGAGCACCGGGCGTGCTTTCCTATGTGATAGGTGAAGGCACCCCATCCAGGGACGCGAGGCTCTGTGCAGTGCTATCGGGTGATGCCTTCTCATGAGATCCCTGGCCCAGCTGCAACTTCTTCATCTTGGGGGCGACCTCAGGAGGGAGCAAAACACCCTCGTCTTCAGGGTTCTCAACTGCTGCGGCCTGGTAGGCACGCTCGAGGGAGCACACCGCGTCCTTCTCCTTGCAAGCGACCGTGATGATGCCGCCGCTCCCTGGCATCTTGAGGACGTTGTAGCTGTGGTGCATTGCTGCCATGAACTTGGCCAATGCTGGGTATTCGAGGATGGCATTGTACGATAGAAAAATGTCGGCGATGTCGAAGTCGATGAGCTCGGTGTGGTAGTTGTCGCGCTCGTCGAAGGTGACAGGGAGACGGATCTGCCCTATCAGATGCGTGGAACCATCGGTCACTCCTCAGAACGGCTTGGTAGGCTGAAGCTGGTGATATGGCACTTGGAGTCTGTTGAACGTCTGAACGGAGAGAACTTTGAGCCCTGCTCCACCATCTATGAGAGTCTTGGTGACGACCACGTTGCTGACGACGAGTGAGCATAGCATTGGGAGCGCACTAGCAGTTGCCGCGCACTTGAGCTAGTTGGAGGAGTTGAAGGTGATGGCATATCTGGACCACCTAAGTGGGCGAGTTGCTTCGGGCTTGGGGAGCGCGGTGTTCACCTCGCGCATGAACTGCTTGAAGATGCGGTGAGAGGCTGGGGCCTGAGAGCGGCCTAGGATGCAAGCGATGGCTCGAGGCTCCCGAAAGCCCCCAGCCCCCTCGTCCTGGTGATGATCTTCATTCCTTCTCGGTGGTGGAGGCAGTGGAGGAAGAGCAGCCTTGCCTTGAGGCCGGTCCTTGCGAGGCTGGTCCCTCCAGGCACCCTCGCGAGGCTGGCCCTGCCAGCGATCCTCCCGAGGCTGGTCGCACCACTCCTGGCGATGGTCACGGTCGTCCCAGCGTCCTTCACGTCGGCCACCTCCACGACCGTAGCCTCGACCGTTGCGCTCGAGGCGTCGACCGAGGCGCCCGTCATGGAGGGCCCTTAGCTCCTGGCAGTCGTTGGTGTTGTGGCTGTGAACATTGTTGAAGATGCAGAACGGTTGGTTTCTCTTGGATGACTCGGGGTGGTCGCAGCCGCGCTTCATCTCTGGCTCGGCTACAAGCACAGCTGGTCCCTTGCGCTTCACATCCTTGGCCTTGGCTTTCTTCACCATGATCTTCTCAGCGCCGCTGGCCGCCTTAATGCTCAGCTCGTAGAGCTGCAGGAACTTGGCGGGGTCTGCGGTGCCGTCATAGCGTGGGGGCAGGTCGAGCGTGAACTTTCCCGGCCAGACGACATTGCGAAGCTCCGGGGTGAACGCGTGGCACCCTATGGTGGTCACGGGAGGCCATCGAGGAGGTGGAGCCTGGTCTTGGTGCCCATGCGCCACCATTATCACAGGTGGCACACGGTCTTGTCATGGGGGTGCAGGAAGCACACGTGCATCTTCTTGGGGCCGCCGCACCACTTGGCAGCTCGCCTCTTTGCGCGCAGGCGCCTAGCGCGGCGGGTCGTGCCGTGGTGCCACCCGCCTTGGTTCGACGATGGCGCCCTGGGCTGGAGGTGGCGGAGGTTCCCTGTGAGCCACTTCGCCCGCGGTAGGCGGTTGCTGGGGCAGCGAGCAGGCCGGTGTAGTGGAGCCTCTGGAGGCGCTGACGAGCTCGGTGATGCACTCGAACCACTCCTCGTAGAGGTCGTCGATTGGGCGGTAGCGGAGGAGCTCCCGCGCCATGAACAGAGCAGCTTGCGCGTTCGCCGGGCCGTGACATGCATGGGAGGACAAAGCAGCCGGGGTCAGCGACGGAGTGGTGGTGCGCCCATCACGGCACCGAGGGGTGCAGCGATGAAGCTTGCTGCTCGTGGCCAGCAAGACCCGTGGCAGCGTTGGCTGCCGGTGACGGAGGATGACGGGGGCAACCATCGCCCGCCAGAGCTGTCTGAGCAACGCGAGTGACAAGCGCGGCCCGACGCTTAGTGCGCGCCCGATGTGCATCAGCCATGAAGATGTCAGAACGGTGGTGGATCGATCGACGGAAGAGAGAATCCAATGCACCCCCTACCGGCGCGCCTAATGTCGGATTTTGGGTTCTGCAAACCCTTGATAGGTTAGAACTCTGGGGTGCGTGCAGAGATCTTAACCTACCCAACCTGCCTACTCGCGATCCTCCTAAGCCTAGCACGTCGAGCTCAAAGGTACAAAGAGACACAACAGTTTATCTTGGTTCGGGCTACCTTGTGGTGTAATACCCTACTCTAGCGTTTTGGTGGATTGCCTTGAAGGGCTGAGGATGAACTAGTACAGTGGATGAACTAGCCTCAAGAGGCGAGGTGTTCTTGAGCTCAAGATAGCTAGTGAGGTGGCTAGATGAGAAGTGATCTGATCTCGCCGTCCCCCGTCTATGGTGGTGGCTAAGTCCTATTTATAGTGGCCTTGGTCCTCTTCCCAAATGTTGGCGGGAAGGGATCCCACAACATCCAGATTTGAAGGGGGACAAGTAGTACATCCTATCCTGACTAAAGTGGTCTTCACCTGCGAAAAGCTTCTGGTCGTGACGCCGTGGTAGGCTCGGTGATGACCTTCGTCTTGCTGTCCTGGCGGTCTTGGTCTTGTTGCACCAGAATGGAAACCTTTGGCTGATTCCTTGGGACTCCACACCTGCCGCTTGCCTCCTTTGCACCAAAGGGGAAACTGGTGCCCTGCGCCCGCTGGCGCCCGCCTGGCCTAGGTTGTCATGGCTCACGTCAGCTGAGCCTCGTGAGGTGCACCTTGCATAGAAGTCTCCGCCCCTTGGGAGCCAGCCGGAGGGGTCTGAACCCACGGGGGCCTAGCGTTGTCCGCCTCACGAGGCTTGGCCCCTCGCGAGGGTCTTGAGCTGTTGATGCTGAAGCCGGGCCATACCAGGCTGCTGATGGAGCCGCGCAGTGGGCCACAGGTAGGCAAGTCTGGGTACCCCCGTATCCAGAACGCCAACACCAACTATGATTACAATCGCAAAATTCAATAAGTTAACAGAATTAGCACACATATCACTTCCGGTATGTAAGTGCCGCACACCTTGCGTTTCGTCAAACCGCTTGTTGACGTGGTTGAGCTCCTCATTGGCTAATCGAAGCTTCCGATTGAGCTCGGAAACCTCTGCGGCTTGGGTAGTAGCCGCCAACATGGATTCCTGTCTCACACATTAACATAGTATGTTAATAATTTGACTGGGGATCCTCTGTCTGGATTGTTCTAATCCGGACGGAGTCTCAGGGGCTACTATCTATACATGGGTTCAACCTTTCATATGAAAAACTTGTTAGAGAATTACATCACATACGTTAAAGCCCGTCAGTAGGCTGTTGAAGGATTCTTTCAATCCGCTTTTCACAGACTGAACCTTCTCCATAACCGCACCCATCAGGGTGCGGTGCTCCTCCATGATGGAAGCACGTTGCAGCGCTTCCTCCATATCATGAGCGGCCTCCCAACTGACGGAGGCCGCCGATGGAGCTACTGCTCCTCCCCCTCTGTCGAAGGGGGTTGCTGATCCAAACTCGGAGCCACATTGGTCTCCGGGATGGTGTTCGGCAGGGGCGCGAACTGTTGAGACCCTCCACCCTCGATGGTCGTGGGGGTCACCATGCCCCGGTTTGCGGCATCCGAGGTATTAACCTTGGGTGCCTTCTAGACGGCCTCATCCGCCCCTTCTCGGCCTGAAGAGGTCCTTTGGGACGACACCTCGGTGTCCCCCATGGTAGTAGGGGAGGGGCGCGTGATGGTCCGTCACTCTCTGCCTCTTCAGGCGCCAGAGAGTTCCCCGATGAAGACGAGGTGTTTAGGATATCGCGTGGAGCGCTGAAAAGCAGGCAAAGATACAATTTATACAACAGAGGCGGGTAAGCGGAAACTGAGCAAGTAAAGTTTTGATACTTATGATTCGGCCAGGGGCTTCACCCTGGATGCTCTCCTCGGGATGTGTTTGAACTCCAGGTCCGAACTGACCGAGAGGGTAATCTTCTTCCTCTTTGGCATCGCCCCCTCTGGGTTCTCGAAGGCCGTCCTCTTCTTCCTCCTCATGTTGCGAGGAGAGCCGCTCTCCACCTCCTCCTCCTCCTCTTCGTCCTCGTCTTCCTCATGAGAGGAGACAACCTCGGTCCCTCCAAACATAGTGTCCGAAGGACCTCTGCGGTGGGGCCCGCCCTTGGGCTCCTTGCCCTTCTTCTTACCGTTCTTCTCTGGCACCTGGTAAGGCGCCGGGACCAGCATCTCCGTCAGCTGGGGAGTGACTGGGTCTTCGGGCAATGGAGCCGGACTCTTGATCCGCTCCACTTTCTTTCTCCAGCCCTATAAAGAAGTGGGCTGATAAGATTCATATTGATCGAGAATATGGACTGGACATATCTTTGGAAAACTAGTACTTACCAGAGTGGCCGGATTCTCGGCGTCGAGCCCGAAGTCTTCGATCTCCATAGGATAGCTTTTCTGGGCCTTGAAAAGTAGCTTCCATATTCCTTCGTGCATTGTGTCGAAGAAGTTCTTCAAGGTTCGTAGCTCCTCTGGATTGAACTCGCACATAGGGGAGGCCCAACGTTGGCAGGGGAGAGTGCAGCGGAAGAGCATGATCTGCACCACATTGGTGAGACCAACATTCTTGCCCAGCATGTTGGTGATGTGCGTCTGCAGCATCTGCACCTCTATCTGGGAACCCCAGTCGAAGCCCTTAGCGGTCCACGAAGTGAGCCTCGTGGGGGGTCTGGATCTGAACTCAGGAATCGCCACCCAATTGGTGCGGCGTGGCTCGGTGATGTAAAACCACTCTTGCTGCCAGACCTTGACAGTCTCGATGAAGGCCCCCTTGGGCCATATTGCGTTGGGCAGCTTGCTTATCATGGCCCCGCCGCAGTTCGCATGCTGCCCATCGACCACCTTCGGCTTCACATTTAAGACTTTTAGCCATAGATCGAAGTGTGGGGGATGCGAAGTAAAGCCTTGCACACGACGATGAACGCCAAGATGTGGAGGAAAGAATTTAGGGCTGGATCATGGAAATCTAGCCCGTAATAGAACATGAGTCCCTTGACGAAGCGGTGGAGTGGAAACCCTAGCCCTCTAAGGAAATGGGGGAGGAAGTCGACCCTTTCGCCGGGCTCCAAAGTGGGGATGATTTGACCCTCGTCAGGGAGCCTGTGCGCAATGTCTACGGCCATGTACCCCGTGCTCGGTAGATTTTTCACCTCCTTCTCCGTGCTGGAGGAGGCCTCCCACTCGCCCTTGGAACCGGATCCGGACATGGCTAGAGAAGGTGGTGGCGGTGGGGAAGAAGAAAGCTTTTTTCGGGTGCCGAGAGCTTGGGAGATTGGAGGCAGAGGTTGGAAAAAGGCGTGGGGAAGAAAGGAGGAATCTATTGCCCTCTTATAAGTGGTAAAAAAATTCCAACCATCCCCCCACTTATGCCTTGAAACTCGCCTGCTCCCAACGTGAGCATGCGCCATAAGCGGTTGGGTTACCCAAATCTTATTGATGAGCAATCCCGTAATAACTGGGCACAATCTCTATTTTGACAAGATGGGCCAAGGGGGCTCGACCTCGAAACACCGAACATGGAGTGTGAAAACGGTTCAAAACACTGAAGGGTCAAGTCTGACGCTTCACCGAAAAAAGTTGTTAGTAAAGACACTATTCCTATTTTTTATATATCCTGCCTTCGCAGATAAGGGTTGTGTTAATTGTGCAAAGCCAAATACCGTTCTTTTGTGGAGGAAAGATGATGTATATTGTTCAAGGAGAGGAACCCGCCTCAGAATGCCGAAGACAATCTACGCGCCGAAGACGTCATTATTGAAGACTGGTTCAGGGGCTACTGAGGGAGTCCTGGACTAAGGGGTCCTCGGGCGTCCGGTCTATTCGATATGGGCCGGACTAATGGGCCGTCAAGATACAAGGAAGAGGACCACCTCTCGTGTCCTGTTAGGACTCCCGTATGCGTGAACGGCAAGTTTAGGTGTCCGGATATACTATTTCCTTTCTGTTGAACCGACTTTGTACAACCCTAGGCCCCTTCTATATCTATATAAATCGGAGGGTTTAGACCGAAGGCAGGATCAGATCATTGATATGCTAGCCAAGCTAGGGTTTAGCCATTACTTTCTCGAGGTAGATCAACTCTTGTAACCCCTATACCCATCGAATATAATCAAGCAGGAGTAGGGTTTTACCTCCATTAAGAGGGCCTGAACCTGAGTAAACAATGTGTCCCTTTGATTATTGTCACCATCGATCCGTAGACATACAACTTGGGACCCCCTACCCGAGATCTACCGGTTTTGACACCAACAGTGGGGCGGGGGGGGGGCGGTGGTGGGGCGGTGGAGTGGGGATCGCTGGAGAAAACGCTTGGCACAGGGGGGGGGCTATAGGGATGGTTGAGGTAGCAATGGACATGCGGTGGGGAGTGGTTTCGAGGACGGCGGGGTGGCCAGGCGGCGGGGGAGCTACTTCGTGCAGTTGAATCTAGGACTTGGTTCAAACAACGAAGAAAGGGGGGAAAGTCGTAGCATGAATCTAGGACTTGATTCAAAGAGGAAATAATAGGGGGAAAGTAGTAGAGACTGGATACCCAACCGGTCTCTTGGTTGAAAAAGGGAAAAAAGGGGAAAAGGCAGTACAAACTGGATAAGGAACAGTTCTATTATTGGTTGGAAAAAGGATAGAAAGTGGCAGCTGTTGGAGAAGTCAACAGAGTATGTCCAGGATTAGATTTGCTTCTCACATAGTAAAAGGTCTCCAGGATTAGATTTTCTTCCCTCACAGAGTATGAACAAACTCGGCATCACCACTTTATGCCTCCTTGTAGGTACATTGTGCTGATGCATCCAATGTCAGATGTCCTTATACCAACTTTTTGTTGTTGTTAATGTAAGGGCGCTTGTAAATGAAGCAATCACACTATTACTCTAAGGACATGTCTAACCAGTGTTATTTTTAATCTAATGCCTCCAGTGGTATGATGTAATTAAATTGTGTTACAAATGGTACTCCTGCTATTTTCCCTAGTATGGTAAGTAAGTAGCTTCTTTACGTTGCTGCGTGTCCTAGTGTCCCCATGGTCCCATGCCCTTAAACCAACTCTTTAGCTACTATTGATCTACTGTATCTGGTAAACTAGCAATGCCACCATTAAAGTAATCCCATTATTTTGACGAATGTCCATTGTTGATCTTAATGCTTCCGGTAACATGAGGCATTGCTGATGTTTTAAATTTCCACTATCCCTTGCGTGATTGCTATGAACATAATCAAGATGCTTCTTTTCATTTTGTGTATGTTTTGTATCTTGTTGTTGACCAGGAACTATTTTCTTTTCTATCTTTTTGTGCAGATAGGGATATCCATTTCACCTTGTTGCTATTGTGACCTTTTGGTGAACTACACAAAACACTTCTTCTTCTTCTTCTTCTTCTTCTTCTTCTTCTTCTTCTTCTTCTTCTTCTTCTTCTTCTTCTTCTTCTTCTTCTTCTTCTTCTTCCTCTTCCTCTTCTTCTTCTTCCTCTTCTTGTTCTTCTTCATCTTCTTCTTCTTCTTCTTCTTCTTCTT
>OY997266.1:222834090-222841590 GCA_963921465.1 Triticum timopheevii
AATGTTATCTTCAGAAGTGCCAGGCAAGAAAAACCCCCTTGTTCATTCCGATACAATCCCACTCTCTCGCTCCTGCTCTCTTTTACTGCATTAGGACAACAACGACATATTTGTTACTTGCTGCGGCAGTTGAACCCCTTTATCCTCTGCATGACCTGTCATTGCCATAGTAAATAGATGAAACCCACTAGCATGAGTAGGAGTTGTTTGAGCCCTGTTGTGCCTACTCATTCATGCTTGTTTGTCATGCCTGCTATTGCTTAGAGTTGTGTCAGGTCTGATTCATCGGGAATGAATCAGAGGTGTATGAACATGTCCTACTGTGGTGAGCTAAGTGTGTGAACACGATTTGGTAAAGGTAGCGGTGAGAGGCCATGTAGGAGTACATGGTGGGTTGTCTCATTGCAGCCGTCCTCAGGAACTGAGTTCTGTGTTTGTGATCCATGATTCAGCTACTACCACGCATTGGGCCCGAAACCAATGGACCCTCTCGGCTTCTTAATCACCCTTGTCCTCTGTCTAGGAGTTGCAAGTAGTTTCTGGTGTTTGTAGTATGCTGAAGGCCGTGCGCAGCGCTGACCGTAGGGGTGGGCTGTGATGCGGTAGGCACGTGGCTGGGTAAACCGGGCGCCCGTTTGGTGTCACGGAACCCTGTTCACATCGTTTGGGGCTGTGAGCGAAACCCCGGCCGGATCTCCTCATGGATGGAACCCGAATAGGCGATAAACCTGGACTAGGGATTTGAGTGTTTAGGTAGGTCGTGGCCGACACCCTCGCTGTGCTTCCGCTTGAAGGTTGCCGAGTACATGTCGTGTAAACGGCGGTAAGTGGTGAGAGCGTGTGTGAAGAAGTACACCCCTGCAGGGTTAACATTATCTATTCGAATAGCCGTGTCCGCGGTAAAGGACTTCTGGGTTGCCTATATCAGTTCATAGACAAGTGAAAGTGGATACTTTAAAATGCGCAAGATAAGCGTGAGTGCTATGGATGGCGTTCTCGTAGGGAGACGGGAGCGGATCCATAGTGGTGTATTGATATGGTGAGTATGTGGACTCGTGTGCGCCACCACAAAAGAGTTACTTGCAGTCGTAGTTCAGGATAGCCACCGAGTCAAAGCTGGCTTGCTGCAGTTAAACCCCACCATCCCCTTTATTGATAATGATGCATATGTAGTTAGTTCTGATGTAAGTCTTGCTGGGTACATTTGTACTCACGTTTTCCTATTTTATGTTTTTGCAGAGAGACTTCAGTCTCGCTAGTAGTTCCACGTGGACTTCGACGTTTAGCTTGTTACCTCAGCTACGATCTTGTGCCCTCGGCAGGATCTGGTAGATAGTCAGGCTTCCAAGCCTTTTTCATTTGTAGATGTCTGTACTCAGACATGTTAGCTTCCGCTTGTGCTTTGACTTGTATGCTCTGAATGTTGGGTCGTGAGACCCCTGTTTGTATATCTCGCTCCTCGGAGCCTAATGAATACATACTTGAGTCGTAGAGTCATGTTGTGATGCCATGTTGTATTTGCACATATCGAGCATATTGTGTGTATTCTATTGAAATGCTTGATATGTGTGGGATCTGACTATCTAGTTGTTTATCTTTAGTAGCCTCTCTTACCGGGAAATGTCTCCTAGTGTTTCCACCGAGCCATGGTAGCTTGCTACTGCTCCGGGACACTTAGGCTGGCCGGCATGTGTCCTTCTTCGTTCCTGTGTCTGTCCCTTCGAGGAAATGTCACGCGATGAATATCGGAGTCCTGTTAGCCCGCTACAGCCCGGTTCACCGGAGTCCTGTTAGCCCAGTGCTACAGCCTGGATTCACTCGCTGATGACCGACACGTTCGATGCTGGGTCATGGATGCCTGTCCCTGTAAGTCTGTGCCACTTTGGGTTTATGACTAGCCATGTCAGCCCGGGCTTCTTATCATATGGATGCTAGCGACACTAT
Source organism: Triticum timopheevii (assembly GCA_963921465.1). NCBI lineage: Eukaryota > Viridiplantae > Streptophyta > Magnoliopsida > Poales > Poaceae > Triticum > Triticum timopheevii. Next base: position 222,836,035 of record OY997266.1, read on the forward strand.
CATATACGTGTGCCAAAAGGCGCAAACGGTCCCGGGCATAGGTAAGGCGACACCCATGGGAATACCGTGCGTGAGGCCGCAAAGTGATATGAAGTGTTACAGGCTAGATCGATGTGACATTGAGTCGGGGTCCTGACAGCTTTGGTATCAGAGCCAGACTGCCTGTAGGATTACCAAGCCAAACTGGTCGAAGTTGCGTCTAGAAATGCTTTAGTTATGTAGGGGAATTGATTGTGGGATGGGAACGTAAGGCTCTTTTTACTTCTTATACCTCATGGCCTTCTGATCTGAGTCAACCTCTTCTCTTCTACGGGGATTAAGAACTAGGCCTTCTCATCTATCTATCAGGATGACGTGTTACTAATCCATAGACTTATAGAATTGATAGTTTCAAATCTCAGTTCAATTTTTACTACTTCCGTATGTTCATAACTGCTGATCTCGAAACCTTGATATTGTGCTTCGGAGTGGCTATGCCACCATTTTTGTAGCATGTCTCCAATCTTTTTGAGCATTTACAGCCGTTATGCTGTCCGAGTCATCCCAGGTTTCTAAACAATCTGATGCACTTGCAAATCCTTTCCCTCTGGTTTTGATGTTCCTCTGGGCCAGGTTAATCATACTAAATGCTGAGTTGAGGTATTCTATTGCCTCGACATATATGTTGGAATTATTATTATGACCCTAGGTGTCTTAGGGGATCATCTAGTAAACCAGCCATGATTTGTGTTCCCCATGTGATGATTCTGGCCATCATTCTCGAAAGCATCCCGTGATGTTATTAGTTAGTAGGTATTCCATTCCGGGGTTCTTGAACCCGAGATTCACCCTACCTACTTCATGTTGATAGTGTTTGCTCGTTCCTTTAGGTTATTAGTAACCTTTGCATTAGTCCTCGAGGTCCGTGGTATTTCCTCCTTCCAAATACTATGAACCGCTTATGGCAGAAGTTCCTCGCTGAACCGAAGGATCACAATCAGAGTACTCTTGAGGAGTTCTCCATTCATAACTGTGAATCTGCCAGTTCTACCCTTTCCGCATGGGTTATCCGGAAGAAATGTTGAGCTTCGCTCGACATACTAATCTATGCATCCACAACTCAGAAAGTTATATGTTCCTTTGAGTTGTTCTCTTTAGTTGTGTCCTGACCCTCGTCTGTCAATTGATAGTCAAGAGTATGTGTGCATTCGTTCATCGGTGCCTATTATTCTTGTGGTCCGTCAAGCCATTCTATTCCAGAATGACTAGGAGAAACGAACTCCAGTACCTTGTCCATTTCCAGGATTGGGTCAAAGCAGTCGTACTTTGCAGATCAAATACTAATCCATGCTTTTGTTCTGTTCTACCTTGGAGTAATACCATCTTTATATCGAGAATGTCATGGGAATTGCACACCATCCTATGAATTCTTTATGTAGTAATACTCCTCGCCATCATTGTTCATTCCTCGGTTTCCGTGTTATTGTAACCGGAATGCCGACAAGTGAATCGTGGTGTGTGAAATCAATACTGCTGGCAACTCCGTTGCTTGGTAGTTAAATGGATGATAACCTCATTCTTAGCGTGTTGATTATTGAATCGTCACCCTAAGGTTGATTGTGCTACCTAGTCCTTATTTTTGGTGCACTCCTCGATCAATGAGTTAGGATTATTCAGTCCCTTGCTTATTTGATCATATCGTCTTGCTCTGGAAGCAAGATTGTTCTCGAGCTTAGTAACATATCGGTGGTTCGTGATGTTCCGAATATGTTCTCGAAAGTATTACCAGGTTGTCACCTGGCCGCTATGTTGAGTTCGTGATCAAGTTGGTTTTCTTATAAATCACCCCTTCTCCAAGAATCTGTGTTGGATATCCCTGAGCTAGTTGGTTGAGCTAGACAACAACTTGGAGAGTTGGAAGATAAAAGCTTGTCTGACTTAGTTCATGTTAAGGGATATCTTCTTGTGTGTGTGTGTTGAAGAAAGATGATATCTTCACCAATTGGTCCTCGTGATCAGTTGTTGGATCTATTGCCTTGTCAAAACTTTGATTTGAGTATGGGCTATCGTCAAGTCAAATCAGAACCAACGATGTTTGTAATGTTGTCTTACTCGTGGTTGATCCCTCGAGCATACACCATTACATCTTTTTGGTCTGACCAATGCCATCACCGTGTTCACATTATGGTGGAAGTCCAGTGATATGGAAATTCCGATGAGTTGCTGTTGAGCCCATCAGTAGCATTTTGTCTCCTCCATGATTCGTGTTGAACATCCAGCTGGTGTTGGAAACTTGTGTAAGCATCTTCATCATGTTCCGTTCATGAAGTATATGTTGGATGAAAGAAGTGACTTCCTCTCATTCATGTGCATTCGATGCAAGATGCCGCCATGAATTTGAGAAAGTTTGTTTTTGTTTCCTCTGGAATCATCACAAGTCAGTTATGCGTGTGTGAATGTATGCTATGATTTGGTAGATTAATTACCTCCACTCCATTGTATTCCCTAGCACAACAAGCCACTGATTGAATTGTCCAAGGATAAGAAGTTCAAATGCTATTCCCGAAGGGCCCAGAAGGACATGCACAAGACTTCGTTATTTCAATGATGGTTCCCAATCTGAACTCGGTAGTGTTTTGTTGTAAGACTACCATGTGGTCATGTTTGTCTGGGACAACGTGTTCACATGCTTGTAGCAGAACCAGCTCATGTTTTGGAGCTTGCTATCGTAGTTCATTTCCTGAGAATCACGCAACGTCATCTCGTCGATTTGTGTTGCAAACTTTCATTTTTCTTTCTAGGCTTGATGAGTCTGGAATATCCTGACACCAACCAGATCTGAATCTCAGGCAGTTATGAAGGTTGGAACGTTTCCCAAGAACTATAATATTGGTCTCGCGATAACCGGTAAGGTGGATGTCGTGGCCAACACACCCCGCCGGAAGACCTATTATTGTAGTATCTTGTTTGAAGAAGTTGGCCACCTCCCCATAAGGATCTCGTAGAATTTATTCTAGTAGTTGTTCCTTATGTATTCTTGAGCTCCCGAAGTCCGACCTGTTACTTGATGTTCTAGGTACAAGACCATTTCAATGAATGGGATACACTAGCACATCAAGGAGAACATTAGAAGCGGAGTGCTAAATGTCTCTCGGTCGATCATCCAGATTTTGTTTCCTTGGCCCCGCTAAGGTGAAATCTGAGAAAGTGTTATCTTCCTTTGCATCTGCATCGTCCATCGCTATTCATCATGGTGGTATGTTGTGTTGTTAGCACCCTTGACACGGATGTTGGTAAAACCTTGATGAATATGGAAATGCTCAAGTTCTTGAGAGCACCCACAAGCGCTAGGTGTTATCATCGGCACTAACTGGATTGCTCTCAGTTTCCTCGGTTATGCTATAACCATTCCAATAGTGGAATCACTCTCTGCTGTTGGGTTTCTCCCCAGTTACTAGGATCATTTCCAGCATTTGTATTTTGTTCCCAGCTTGCACCGTCATTGTGCCATCCTATCTTGGGTCCCATCCATTTCCGATGATAAGCAAAATCATCCTTTGTGTTGTCTTCAACAAGGTAATCCACATCATCCATTCTAATCCGGTTATGCCATTCTACCGAACCCCTTTTAAACGATCGCTCGAGAATTGCCTTAGGCTGGTATAAAGAGTTTCAATGATCTCCAAATCAAAGGTAATTCTTTTTCCACTTAAGGGAATATTTCTACGAGTCTCCTCTCCCAAGGTGCCCCGTTATGGAATCATGGCAGTTTATCCTCGCTACTTGAAACCCTCGACGAATTGCCTTCCTCTAAAATGTCTCGTTGTGGTATCATGGCAACTCAAACTCTCGCTACGTTGACAACCGTTCACCACCTTCTTAGGTGTGGAATTGTTGTCTACCTAGTGAACCTTCGACATCTGTTCCACTCCATTCATTTGGATGGATGTTCGTGTTTCATCTTGAGAGATGATGCTATGTCTTACTCCGTGACTTGATCCTGAGTTGTTCGGTCTTCGAGAAGATAGATTCTTCTAGAGTTTTCTTTTCCTCTTCTCGTCATGTTAGTTGGAGTTCTCAGAGCAAAGACGTCAAGATTGTTTTGAGTCAACAGATCAACACCTCGAGAAGACAGTTGGATCTTGGAGCTCATGTTATTAGTTGTGTTCCCTTTGTCTTCTTACCTCACGCCTTGAATCTCGGGGCGAGATTCTTGTTTAGTGGGGGTGAGTTGTCACATCCCTAGTTCTGGCCTGACCTATGCTAGATTCCATGTGTGCATCATGTTTAAATTCAAATGAAATTTGAATTGAGGAATTTTCAAAAGCCTCAGGAAACCTCTAAAAATAACCAACATTTAAATCTTCTCAAATGAGTCCAAGAAAATGTTCCTGTTATTCTATAGAAATATTGGTAAGAGGTAAAATTCAAACCAATATTTTTGGAGTCACAGAAATATTTATTTTGGCCATTTGAATTAATTCAATAACTATTTGCTTTGGATTTATATATAATATATATTAAATATGATTCCAATAATTCTAGAAGTTTGTGAGTGGCTTTGTATATATTTTAGCAAGCCACATAAAAACCTACAGAATTTATTAAAATGACTTAGTTGCTAAACTAAATCAAAACAAACTACAGAAAATAGAAAACAGAGTAGAAAAAGGAAAATAGAAAGAGAGAGAGAGCTACCTGGCGCCTACCTGTGCGGCCTGCTGCTGAAGCCGGCCCAGCCCATCTCCACTCCCCCCCTGTTGTCTTCCTCGCGCTAGTAGGCAGCGCGCGTGGCCGATACACGCCGACACACGCTCCGCCACCTCCTGCCTCCCTGCTTGCCTCCGCTACTCCCTGGAGACGCCACGCACCCCCCTGGACCCTCTCACTCTCCCCCGTCCTCACCCTCTCCTCCGCTCCCTTTCTCTCCCTCCCGCGACCGAACGGAGCCCGTCGCCGCCGACCAGCGCTCACGCGGCCGCAGCCATCCCGAAGCCTCTCCGACACGCCCTCGAGCTCCGCCGGTCCTCCCTCGTCCTCCTCGCCGTCTCACGCGACCAGAAGAGCCCCGGAGCGCCGCCCCCGATGTTTCCCCCTCCTCGGCCGCCGGAGATCCGCCTCGCCGCCCCGCTCGCTCCGACGCTTCCCCGGCCCCGTCGTCTGCACCGGCCAACTCCCCGTGAGCTCCTCTTCCTTCTCCCCCTAGTCATGTTGCTCGAACTGCCCCCAAACCCCATTGGCCATCACGGCCGAGAGCTCGGCTCCGCCGGCCATGTCGTCGTCGTGGCCACAGACGCGTAAGCTCGAAAACGAGCATGTCACCGTGCTCAGCACACCTCCAGGAGGTCGTAGCACCCAGTCGTTCGCCCCGCCGTGCCCCACAGCACCATACTCAACCTCGCCCGAACTCCGGCCACCGCCGCGAGCCCCGTTCCGGTGATCTCCGGCCAGCCCAGCCCCAGCTGCCACCACCGTTGGATGTGGTGCACCTTCAGCTACCCGTAGACGCAAACCACGCGCAAAACCGAGCCCCGTAGCGAGTTTCCGGCGAACTTCCGCCGCCGATCTGGTCGTCGC
>OY997266.1:223518398-223525898 GCA_963921465.1 Triticum timopheevii
GCTGTACCGATGATGTGATCGTTGACACTGATGAAGACTCAATGTTATCTTCAGAAGTGCCAGGCAAGAAAAACCCCCTTGTTCATTCCGATACAATCCCACTCTCTCGCTCCTGCTCTCTTTTACTGCATTAGGACAACAACGACATATTTGTTACTTGCTGCGGCAGTTGAACCCCTTTATCCTCTGCATGACCTGTCATTGCCATAGTAAATAGATGAAACCCACTAGCATGAGTAGGAGTTGTTTGAGCCCTGTTGTGCCTACTCATTCATGCTTGTTTGTCATGCCTGCTATTGCTTAGAGTTGTGTCAGGTCTGATTCATCGGGAATGAATCAGAGGTGTATGAACATGTCCTACTGTGGTGAGCTAAGTGTGTGAACACGATTTGGTAAAGGTAGCGGTGAGAGGCCATGTAGGAGTACATGGTGGGTTGTCTCATTGCAGCCGTCCTCAGGAACTGAGTTCTGTGTTTGTGATCCATGATTCAGCTACTACCACGCATTGGGCCCGAAACCAATGGACCCTCTCGGCTTCTTAATCACCCTTGTCCTCTGTCTAGGAGTTGCAAGTAGTTTCTGGTGTTTGTAGTATGCTGAAGGCCGTGCGCAGCGCTGACCGTAGGGGTGGGCTGTGATGCGGTAGGCACGTGGCCGGGTAAACCGGGCGCCCGTTTGGTGTCACGGAACCCTGTTCACACCGTTTGGGGCTGTGAGCGAAACCCCGGCCGGATCTCCTCATGGATGGAACCCGAATAGGCGATAAACCTGGACTAGGGATTTGAGTGTTTAGGTAGGTCGTGGCCGACACCCTCGCTGTGCTTCCGCTTGAAGGTTGCCGAGTACATGTCGTGTAAACGGCGGTAAGTGGTGAGAGCGTGTGTGAAGAAGTACACCCCTGCAGGGTTAACATTATCTATTCGAATAGCCGTGTCCGCGGTAAAGGACTTCTGGGTTGCCTATATCAGTTCATAGACAAGTGAAAGTGGATACTTTAAAATGCGCAAGATAAGCGTGAGTGCTATGGATGGCGTTCTCGTAGGGAGACGGGAGCGGATCCATAGTGGTGTATTGATATGGTGAGTATGTGGACTCGTGTGCGCCACCACAAAAGAGTTACTTGCAGTCGTAGTTCAGGATAGCCACCGAGTCAAAGCTGGCTTGCTGCAGTTAAACCCCACCATCCCCTTTATTGATAATGATGCATATGTAGTTAGTTCTGATGTAAGTCTTGCTGGGTACATTTGTACTCACGTTTGCCTATTTTATGTTTTTGCAGAGAGACTTCAGTCTCGCTAGTAGTTCCACGTGGACTTCGACGTTTAGCTTGTTACCTCAGCTACGATCTTGTGCCCTCGGCAGGATCTGGTAGATAGTCAGGCTTCCAAGCCTTTTTCATTTGTAGATGTCTGTACTCAGACATGTTAGCTTCCGCTTGTGCTTTGACTTGTATGCTCTGAATGTTGGGTCGTGAGACCCCTGTTTGTATATCTCGCTCCTCGGAGCCTAATGAATACATACTTGAGTCGTAGAGTCATGTTGTGATGCCATGTTGTATTTGCACATATCGAGCATATTGTGTGTATTCTATTGAAATGCTTGATATGTGTGGGATCTGACTATCTAGTTGTTTATCTTTAGTAGCCTCTCTTACCGGGAAATGTCTCCTAGTGTTTCCACCGAGCCATGGTAGCTTGCTACTGCTCCGGGACACTTAGGCTGGCCGGCATGTGTCCTTCTTCGTTCCTGTGTCTGTCCCTTCGAGGAAATGTCACGCGATGAATATCGGAGTCCTGTTAGCCCGCTACAGCCCGGTTCACCGGAGTCCTGTTAGCCCAGTGCTACAGCCTGGATTCACTCGCTGATGACCGACACGTTCGATGCTGGGTCATGGATGCCTGTCCCTGTAAGTCTGTGCCACTTTGGGTTTATGACTAGCCATGTCAGCCCGGGCTTCTTATCATATGGATGCTAGCGACACTATCATATACGTGTGCCAAAAGGCGCAAACGGTCCCGGGCATAGGTAAGGCGACACCCATGGGAATACCGTGCGTGAGGCCGCAAAGTGATATGAAGTGTTACAGGCTAGATCGATGTGACATTGAGTCGGGGTCCTGACAGCTTTGGTATCAGAGCCAGACTGCCTGTAGGATTACCAAGCCAAACTGGTCGAAGTTGCGTCTAGAAATGCTTTAGTTATGTAGGGGAATTGATTGTGGGATGGGAACGTAAGGCTCTTTTTACTTCTTATACCTCATGGCCTTCTGATCTGAGTCAACCTCTTCTCTTCTACGGGGATTAAGAACTAGGCCTTCTCATCTATCTATCAGGATGACGTGTTACTAATCCATAGACTTATAGAATTGATAGTTTCAAATCTCAGTTCAATTTTTACTACTTCCGTATGTTCATAACTGCTGATCTCGAAACCTTGATATTGTGCTTCGGAGTGGCTATGCCACCATTTTGTAGCATGTCTCCAATCTTTTTGAGCATTTACAGCCGTTATGCTGTCCGAGTCATCCCAGGTTTCTAAACAATCTGATGCACTTGCAAATCCTTTCCCTCTGGTTTTGATGTTCCTCTGGGCCAGGTTAATCATACTAAATGCTGAGTTGAGGTATTCTATTGCCTCGACATATATGTTGGAATTATTATTATGACCCTAGGTGTCTTAGGGGATCATCTAGTAAACCAGCCATGATTTGTGTTCCCCATGTGATGATTCTGGCCATCATTCTCGAAAGCATCCCGTGATGTTATTAGTTAGTAGGTATTCCATTCCGGGGTTCTTGAACCCGAGATTCACCCTACCTACTTCATGTTGATAGTGTTTGCTCGTTCCTTTAGGTTATTAGTAACCTTTGCATTAGTCCTCGAGGTCCGTGGTATTTCCTCCTTCCAAATACTATGAACCGCTTATGGCAGAAGTTCCTCGCTGAACCGAAGGATCACAATCAGAGTACTCTTGAGGAGTTCTCCATTCATAACTGTGAATCTGCCAGTTCTACCCTTTCCGCATGGGTTATCCGGAAGAAATGTTGAGCTTCGCTCGACATACTAATCTATGCATCCACAACTCAGAAAGTTATATGTTCCTTTGAGTTGTTCTCTTTAGTTGTGTCCTGACCCTCGTCTGTCAATTGATAGTCAAGAGTATGTGTGCATTCGTTCATCGGTGCCTATTATTCTTGTGGTCCGTCAAGCCATTCTATTCCAGAATGACTAGGAGAAACGAACTCCAGTACCTTGTCCATTTCCAGGATTGGGTCAAAGCAGTCGTACTTTGCAGATCAAATACTAATCCATGCTTTTGTTCTGTTCTACCTTGGAGTAATACCATCTTTATATCGAGAATGTCATGGGAATTGCACACCATCCTATGAATTCTTTATGTAGTAATACTCCTCGCCATCATTGTTCATTCCTCGGTTTCCGTGTTATTGTAACCGGAATGCCGACAAGTGAATCGTGGTGTGTGAAATCAATACTGCTGGCAACTCCGTTGCTTGGTAGTTAAATGGATGATAACCTCATTCTTAGCGTGTTGATTATTGAATCGTCACCCTAAGGTTGATTGTGCTACCTAGTCCTTATTTTTGGTGCACTCCTCGATCAATGAGTTAGGATTATTCAGTCCCTTGCTTATTTGATCATATCGTCTTGCTCTGGAAGCAAGATTGTTCTCGAGCTTAGTAACATATCGGTGGTTCGTGATGTTCCGAATATCTTCTCGAAAGTATTACCAGGTTGTCACCTGGCCGCTATGTTGAGTTCGTGATCAAGTTGGTTTTCTTATAAATCACCCCTTCTCCAAGAATCTGTGTTGGATATCCCTGAGCTAGTTGGTTGAGCTAGACAACAACTTGGAGAGTTGGAAGATAAAAGCTTGTCTGACTTAGTTCATGTTAAGGGATATCTTCTTGTGTGTGTGTGTTGAAGAAAGATGATATCTTCACCAATTGGTCCTCGTGATCAGTTGTTGGATCTATTGCCTTGTCAAAACTTTGATTTGAGTATGGGCTATCGTCAAGTCAAATCAGAACCAACGATGTTTGTAATGTTGTCTTACTCGTGGTTGATCCCTCGAGCATACACCATTACATCTTTTTGGTCTGACCAATGCCATCACCGTGTTCACATTATGGTGGAAGTCCAGTGATATGGAAATTCCGATGAGTTGCTGTTGAGCCCATCAGTAGCATTTTGTCTCCTCCATGATTCGTGTTGAACATCCAGCTGGTGTTGGAAACTTGTGTAAGCATCTTCATCATGTTCCGTTCATGAAGTATATGTTGGATGAAAGAAGTGACTTCCTCTCATTCATGTGCATTCGATGCAAGATGCCGCCATGAATTTGAGAAAGTTTGTTTTTGTTTCCTCTGGAATCATCACAAGTCAGTTATGCGTGTGTGAATGTATGCTATGATTTGGTAGATTAATTACCTCCACTCCATTGTATTCCCTAGCACAACAAGCCACTGATTGAATTGTCCAAGGATAAGAAGTTCAAATGCTATTCCCGAAGGGCCCAGAAGGACATGCACAAGACTTCGTTATTTCAATGATGGTTCCCAATCTGAACTCGGTAGTGTTTTGTTGTAAGACTACCATGTGGTCATGTTTGTCTGGGACAACGTGTTCACATGCTTGTAGCAGAACCAGCTCATGTTTTGGAGCTTGCTATCGTAGTTCATTTCCTGAGAATCACGCAACGTCATCTCGTCGATTTGTGTTGCAAACTTTCATTTTTCTTTCTAGGCTTGATGAGTCTGGAATATCCTGACACCAACCAGATCTGAATCTCAGGCAGTTATGAAGGTTGGAACGTTTCCCAAGAACTATAATATTGGTCTCGCGATAACCGGTAAGGTGGATGTCGTGGCCAACACACCCCGCCGGAAGACCTATTATTGTAGTATCTTGTTTGAAGAAGTTGGCCACCTCCCCATAAGGATCTCGTAGAATTTATTCTAGTAGTTGTTCCTTATGTATTCTTGAGCTCCCGAAGTCCGACCTGTTACTTGATGTTCTAGGTACAAGACCATTTCAATGAATGGGATACACTAGCACATCAAGGAGAACATTAGAAGCGGAGTGCTAAATGTCTCTCGGTCGATCATCCAGATTTTGTTTCCTTGGCCCCGCTAAGGTGAAATCTGAGAAAGTGTTATCTTCCTTTGCATCTGCATCGTCCATCGCTATTCATCATGGTGGTATGTTGTGTTGTTAGCACCCTTGACACGGATGTTGGTAAAACCTTGATGAATATGGAAATGCTCAAGTTCTTGAGAGCACCCACAAGCGCTAGGTGTTATCATCGGCACTAACTGGATTGCTCTCAGTTTCCTCGGTTATGCTATAACCATTCCAATAGTGGAATCACTCTCTGCTGTTGGGTTTCTCCCCAGTTACTAGGATCATTTCCAGCATTTGTATTTTGTTCCCAGCTTGCACCGTCATTGTGCCATCCTATCTTGGGTCCCATCCATTTCCGATGATAAGCAAAATCATCCTTTGTGTTGTCTTCAACAAGGTAATCCACATCATCCATTCTAATCCGGTTATGCCATTCTACCGAACCCCTTTTAAACGATCGCTCGAGAATTGCCTTAGGCTGGTATAAAGAGTTTCAATGATCTCCAAATCAAAGGTAATTCTTTTGCCACTTAAGGGAATATTTCTACGAGTCTCCTCTCCCAAGGTGCCCCGTTATGGAATCATGGCAGTTTATCCTCGCTACTTGAAACCCTCGACGAATTGCCTTCCTCTAAAATGTCTCGTTGTGGTATCATGGCAACTCAAACTCTCGCTACGTTGACAACCGTTCACCACCTTCTTAGGTGTGGAATTGTTGTCTACCTAGTGAACCTTCGACATCTGTTCCACTCCATTCATTTGGATGGATGTTCGTGTTTCATCTTGAGAGATGATGCTATGTCTTACTCCGTGACTTGATCCTGAGTTGTTCGGTCTTCGAGAAGATAGATTCTTCTAGAGTTTTCTTTTCCTCTTCTCGTCATGTTAGTTGGAGTTCTCAGAGCAAAGACGTCAAGATTGTTTTGAGTCAACAGATCAACACCTCGAGAAGACAGTTGGATCTTGGAGCTCATGTTATTAGTTGTGTTCCCTTTGTCTTCTTACCTCACGCCTTGAATCTCGGGGCGAGATTCTTGTTTAGTGGGGGTGAGTTGTCACATCCCTAGTTCTGGCCTGACCTATGCTAGATTCCATGTGTGCATCATGTTTAAATTCAAATGAAATTTGAATTGAGGAATTTTCAAAAGCCTCAGGAAACCTCTAAAAATAACCAACATTTAAATCTTCTCAAATGAGTCCAAGAAAATGTTCCTGTTATTCTATAGAAATATTGGTAAGAGGTAAAATTCAAACCAATATTTTTGGAGTCACAGAAATATTTATTTTGGCCATTTGAATTAATTCAATAACTATTTGCTTTGGATTTATATATAATATATATTAAATATGATTCCAATAATTCTAGAAGTTTGTGAGTGGCTTTGTATATATTTTAGCAAGCCACATAAAAACCTACAGAATTTATTAAAATGACTTAGTTGCTAAACTAAATCAAAACAAACTACAGAAAATAGAAAACAGAGTAGAAAAAGGAAAATAGAAAGAGAGAGAGAGCTACCTGGCGCCTACCTGTGCGGCCTGCTGCTGAAGCCGGCCCAGCCCATCTCCACTCCCCCCCTGTTGTCTTCCTCGCGCTAGTAGGCAGCGCGCGTGGCCGATACACGCCGGCACACGCTCCGCCACCTCCTGCCTCCCTGCTTGCCTCCGCTACTCCCTGGAGACGCCACGCACCCCCCTGGACCCTCTCACTCTCCCCCGTCCTCACCCTCTCCTCCGCTCCCTTTCTCTCCCTCCCGCGACCGAACGGAGCCCGTCGCCGCCGACCAGCGCTCGCGCGGCCGCAGCCATCCCGAAGCCTCTCCGACACGCCCTCGAGCTCCGCCGGTCCTCCCTCGTCCTCCTCGCCGTCTCACGCGACCAGAAGAGCCCCGGAGCGCCGCCCCCGATGTTTCCCCCTCCTCGGCCGCCGGAGATCCGCCTCGCCGCCCCGCTCGCTCCGACGCTTCCCCGGCCCCGTCGTCTGCACCGGCCAACTCCCCGTGAGCTCCTCTTCCTTCTCCCCCTAGTCATGTTGCTCGAACTGCCCCCAAACCCCATTGGCCATCACGGCCGAGAGCTCGGCTCCGCCGGCCATGTCGTCGTCGTGGCCACAGACGCGTAAGCTCGAAAACGAGCATGTCACCGTGCTCAGCACACCTCCAGGAGGTCGTAGCACCCAGTCGTTCGCCCCGCCGTGCCCCACAGCACCATACTCAACCTCGCCCGAACTCCGGCCACCGCCGCGAGCCCCGTTCCGGTGATCTCCGGCCAGCCCAGCCCCAGCTGCCACCACCGTTGGATGTGGTGCACCTTCAGCTACCCGTAGACGCAAACCACGCGCAAAACCGAGCCCCGTAGC
>OY997266.1:228088398-228090898 GCA_963921465.1 Triticum timopheevii
ATGTAGAAGAGTAAAGAATAGCAGTTTAATATTTAACAAACATGTTATAACATTAATGCTCAGAGATCCTTCCTCGACTCCCTGCGAGAAAGCAATCCCGGAGCCACATATCTCAAGTATCCATTTGTAGTTGTATAAGATCAGGATATACGTCTGAACGTCCATTACCATGGACACGGTATTCGAATATATAACTTCCCTGCAGGGGTGCACCACATTACCCAACACGCTTGATCACTCTGGCCGGACACACCTTTCTAGGGTCAATGCCCGCCCTCGGAAGATCAACACGTCACAGCCCGACCTAGGCTCAGCAGAGAGGTCCCTGCCGGTCTACATCCTAAGCACTCCGGGGTCTGGGCCCATCGCCCGTTGCACTCCGAATCGTTGCGTGCAGGGCGATACAGGCCACCTCCACTGGGGCGCCGACCAGGCCGTGCCGCAATGCTGAACTGGACATCTGACAAAGCTTCGGTTGATACCACGACGTCGAGGCCCATAACTATTCTCACGTGGTGGTTGGTGCGTAAAGGCCAGAGGCCAACTTAGAACAAATACCCAAACCATAGTGTATTATTAGCTTGCGGAGACGAGGAGAGACTCACAATCGAAAGTGACCCCGTCGCCCCGTCTCGTGGACTTACGACAAGGGCCTAGAATGCCCAGCCGTGCCACGTCATTATCTTGCGGGTCCTCTTCGAGCCTGCCCGACTTTCACCAAGGTCTCAAGTAAAGTCATGGTAACCGTGTGTCCAAACATCAAGGGGAAAACCTGAGGAATCACCCCCGGAGGATTCCACTCAATGTAATCATCAAGGTGAACATAAGAGGGACCACCCTCGAGGTTCACACTTGAGGTGTTGAACGACAGAGCCGTATCGGGAATAGTGAAAGAGGAAATCACCCTCGATGACCACGACCGAATAGCTACACTACAGAATTATCATCAGGAGTGCGTTATGAAGGATCACCCTCGGCACTCGACAGTAGCTCTGCAGAGTCGAGCAACAAAAGGGGCGTGATGTGATGTGATGTGAGGTGCCGGGCTCTGGTCGTCGATCACGCTGATCGAGTTGTCGATGATGAAGCAGGGGCAACAAGGACAAGATGGGGGTCACTGATGGATCACTAGCCAACCTATACTAAGCAGTATAGGATAAGCAGGTAGGTAACAATAAGCAGGTACAAAAGCAGGCTATGCATCAGAATAGGAACAAACAATAACAGTAGCAAAATCTAATGCAAGCATGAGAGTATAGAATGGGCGATATCGGGATGATCAAGGGGGGGGGGGGGGCTTGCTTGGTTTCTCAGACAAGAAGGAGGGTTGTCGTTGACGTAGTCGATCACAGGGGCATCAGCAGCGGTCTCGGGGTCTACCAGAGAGAAGAGGGGGGAAGAAACAGTAAATACATGCAAACATATGTATAACAAGACAACAAGCGGGGCTAGAGGTGTTCGAACGCGGTGCTAGGTGATACTGGCGAAGGGGGGAAACATCCGGGAAAGTTTTCCCGGTTCCGGACGTCTATCAAACAAATGAACTGGAGGGGTAAAGTTCAATGTTTTCTATGCTAGGGACATGTGGCGGACGAACGGACCGCGTGTTCGGATTTGTCTCGTCGTTCTGAGCAACTTTCATGTAGAAAACTTTTTCATCTGAGCTACGGTTAATTTTCTATGAATTTTCAAAGTTTAAACAATATTCAAGAATTTAATATTAATCCTAAATAAACCAGAATATACCCATTGTACCCACTAGGCTCTAGCCCTAGTGGATGACAAGTGGGGTCCATGGGTCTAGTCAGCATGCACAGTCAGCATTTGACTAGTCAACATTGACTGGTCAACAGGGTCAGCAGGCCCCACACGTCATAGGCTAGGGGGGAAGTTAACAAGTTTAGCTTATATGGGGGGGGGTCCACTGTCATAGGCTGTTAGGTCAGCTAAACTAGTCAATTAAGATAAGTAGCAGGTTAATTAAGTTAATTACTTATTTAACTAACTAATTATTATTTAATTTTTTTATTCTCGTTTTTGTTTTTCTCCAAGGGCGTGGGGCCCCATGGTTAGTGGCCCAGGGGCCTTAGCGGAGCGGCCGAAACAGATGCGGGCATGGGCGCCCGTGTGCACCTGAGGCCACCAGGGGACGGCGACGCCGGCCACGGCAAATACCGGCCACGGCGCGGGCCGGACGGCAGCGGCGCGTGGGCGCAGGCGGGGCTAGCACCTAGAGCGGATGGGGGGGGGGGGTGCGACGGCTCAGTGGTGTAGGGCGAGGCCAAGGTAGGGGGCGAGCACGGCGGGAGGGCCGTGGACGTGCAGCAGAGCGCAGGGCCGCGTCGTGCGCGGCGCGGCCGTGTGCACGACGGACGACATGGGAAGGCAGAGAGCGGGAGGAGGGGGCGCAGCTCACATCGGAGCCGTAGGGGAGCGGCAATGGGCTCGGGGAGGTCCGGCGAGGTAGGGGCGACGACGGTGAGGTCCTGCGGCGGCGTCG
>OY997266.1:228095898-228123398 GCA_963921465.1 Triticum timopheevii
CCTAGGTGAGGGAAGCAAGGTAACCAAGTAATCCTCTTTCTTGTGCTTCAGCCCTATGAGGATATGGTGAGAAACGTGGAACATTTGAGAAAATGTGCTGTGTCATTGAGGGGAAGAGCTTTTCTTTCGAAGGCATCTTTCTGAAGGAAGAGTGTCCCCTCCATTTCGATACAGTTTCTGATTGTTAGCTAGAATATATGGGTGTATTGTCATTCAAGTTCTATAGATGGTGTTTGTCTCACTATCTGTTTGAGTGCCTGAAGGCCCCTGGAGGAGTCGTTCTGTGAGTTGTATTCAAGCTCGCCCTTAGACCGAGTCAAGTTAGCGATAAGAGTCAGCTACTTTGGCCTTGTCATTCGCTTTGTTGCCATATAGATAGGTTGGAGTGCGGGTGGCCACTAACCCAATGAACGAACTTATGTGTAGGTGTGATCCTATCTGCTCTTCCACTATAGGACTAGAAATCCAGTACAACCATGTCCCTTTCTTAGGGGAAAAGCCTTTGAAGGAGAATCCACTTCTGAGAGCCAAAGGCGGGCATCCGACGTCACCAAAAAGAAGGAGAAAGGCATTCAGGCACCGCAAATCCAAGAAACTCTGAATATAGGCCGGCACGAAAAGCGAAATGACCAAAGGGATTGGGGCTGTTTCGGCACCAAAAAAAGTGTCACTATGCTAAACACATCGAATATCCGTCTCTCTATGTGGGAGCGAACCATCTTCGCTTACGGGTCTACCGATCCTATAGCTCCGATATGGATTTAAGTAACTTGGCAGAAAAAAATGCGGAAAAACGGTTTTGGATGGAAGAGGTAGATGAGAAAGACTTTCCACTTAGAGTCAGAAGTCCACGCTAGATGACCGATCTTTATGACCTTGAGGAAAATTACCTATCTGGAATTAATACACCAAAATCGGTTATTTCAATCGATCCATGAAAGGAATTGATCACCACGATAATGTGACGCAAGGCAAAATCTGTAATCAACATCGGTTATGTGAAATAGGTCATTTGAGAAAAAAAGAGAGAATAGGACAACCTATATGTTTAACACAAGCGGTTAAGTCGATAGCTTTCTTAAGGAACAACTAAAGAAAACGCTCTCACGAATCCTATTTTCTGATTATGTATGCCGCGACATTACGATTTGGAGCTTTGATCCGGCCATGTAGAGCACTCATAGAGGTCCGGCTTCACGTCAGTAATCTACCACACCCATGTTGGAATTCAGTAGAGTCCCACGAGTCAATTGACAAAAGCGAGAAACGAGGTTGTTCGACAAGAGTACGGTCTAACTTTTTCTTCCTAGCGGAGTTCAATACGAAAATAAAGGCGCTCCGCGTTGGGAATGGCGTACTACATACGGGTGGTATTTCAGGTATAACTGATCAGGGTTGTTCTGAAAGCAAGTCAATTGGTGCTTTGGAAAGTGAGTGCCAGAGGCTAGCCACTGCTTGGTTTACAGAAGGGAAGGAAGAAAGAGATACCGAAGCAGATTCAGTATAGAAAAGAAGAAATTGATACCATTCATTCCAGTTTATTTGATACCCACTTAAAGTTTCTATCAAACCATGTTTTTTTCTTCGAACGTCAATCTCGTAGGAATTTCGATTGGAAGTGTGGTATTGAAGGGCGAAGCCTTTACTCTTTGACTTGTTTCTTTGAATATAACATAATATTGACTGCGCCCTTCGAAAGATGATGGTGTATTCCGAGGATCAGTCTGTTTTTTTATTGAATTCGCAAATTGATAGATCTGGATGATTCAAAGAATGAGTCTTCCCTGGGTATTTCCCCGGTACCATTATTTAAATTGGAGCTTTTCAAT
Organism: Triticum timopheevii; assembly: GCA_963921465.1. Classification (NCBI taxonomy): domain Eukaryota; kingdom Viridiplantae; phylum Streptophyta; class Magnoliopsida; order Poales; family Poaceae; genus Triticum; species Triticum timopheevii. The sequence continues at coordinate 228,097,728 of OY997266.1, forward strand.
TCCATTTTTGAGATTGAGGTGAGGGTTTAAGACCGCTCGTAACGATTTTTTTCTTTTATGGCTGGGTGGGCAAGAAAAGGATTTGACTCTTGAAGATATCAACTCATACGCCTGCTCCATACATTCAAATTTTTTTGGTACTTTCTATGAGAATGGATAAATAGAAATGGGTACATTCCTCTTTCTCTTTCTGGCCAAACTACCCATAAAAAAGAAGAGAGAGAGCTATAAGACGGTAAAAGCAAGCTTGGTGGCCCAGTTTCACTACAGGTTGTTATATATTTTTGAAAGAAAAGTAAATTCGCTATGCTATAAGGTACCAATTCATCAAGGTATAAAACCACATCTACAGTGGGAGTCCCTATCTACTTTCAATTCCCTTTTTACTGGCTTTGCCAATACATCATACTGATTTGACGCTTCCTTACGCTTTCTTTCAAGCATTGCTTCCAGGACAACGGAGAGTATTCCAAGATGAAGAACCAGAACTGAGGTTGACACTACTGAAAGATAAAAGAATGGTGGATAGATGGATTCACACCATCCCAAAACCGAAATGCAGACATACCAAAAAAAGACGAAAATAAATACTCCACCACCAGCCTACCTACTAGCATGTATTAAGCGAATAGCTTGTATGGTAGTTGTTAAAGAGAAGATGTATGTAGTCCCGGAAGAGAAGCAATTGTCGTACGACCTGCAAGCGTCACTTTTGACTTCCTTGCCGTTTGTGAATTGAGTCAATCGAGTTACGTTTGAAAAATGAATGGAATTCTGGAGTGGACCGAATATGCATGGCAGAACCCCACACTGGCTAGGAACTGGGCTGCACTAAGCCCGGCACTTTTTGGGCTTCTTCATGAATCTAGTTTTCAGGTAAGGTCAGATCATCTTATTGAATAGATATCTGAAAGAAAGCAAAGGAATGAATCATTTTTCCAATTACCTTGTCTCGAAAACCATAGATCTTCTGGTTACCATTGACTATCCGGCACTTTTGTCTATAGAGCGAAGCAAGAAATTGCATGGAAGGGCTTTTATGCTAATATCAGCCTTGTTTGGAACAATAGATGCAATCCATTTCAGTGTATGTCACTGAGTTCACCATTGCAGTTGAGACGTCAGGCAATTGAGCGTTCCCTAGAGTTTGGTTCAAAGGCTAAGGACTCCCCGCCGCCTTCATAAGGGCACTAAGGCGGAGCACGGAAAAGCAAATTGGGCACCCATGTTTTACCAGTCCCGGATCTTAGGGCCGTTTTGCCAACCGCCGACATGAACGAAATAGAATTTCATTGCGGGAAATTAGGATTTCATGAGGGAGGAAAAGGGGGTGGAGAGTCGTACAATGCATTGGTGGGATGCAGGTGCTAGCTTGGCTGAGATAGGAAGTTTCGATGTGTATGTAGATTTGGTTCTAGTGCCCCCACCCTTTTCAAGATCTGTCAGATTAGCAAGATGTTCTGGTGTAAACTATAGAGAAATGGAATGAATGAAATGTATCCTGTTTCTAAAAAGAACATCACCTCCCTTTTTGGTTAGATACCGCTCCGTTAGGTACTAATGCTTCTACCTATCACCCGGAGGGTGAGTTTGAGAGCTGTGTTTTTTTCCAACGTTAACAGCATTCCGCGAGGAAAGTCATCTACTGATGTTGTCAGCGGAGTCCCTCGTCCATCCATGTATGAATAGCGGTATCCCCCATTTTGGACAGTGATGAGGTAGTCGACGCAATTTGCATGTGTATTTGCGTTCGGCTTTGCTACTTTCCTTCTAGAAAAGAATGTCCACGGAAGGGAATAGTCTACGTGGCCCGGGGTAGTCTTTCAATTCCTTTATCGGGTGAGAGAGTTTAGAACCAGTTAAGCCAATAGCTGCTACTTTAGTCACACTAGCTACATTAGTTGATCATGGATTTAGCATACCACCTCAGAATAGTCTACGTGGCCCCTTATTTTTACTACAATTTGATATAGTGAATCCAGTAATGCAGACAACCCTTTTTAAAGTGCTTTTAAAGCCCCTGACTCTCAAAAAGAGCTGGAGGTTTTGCCTCAACTCATTCCATGAATGTTGTTTCATTCCCCGCGCGGCTCAATCCAACTCAGTCTTTATCCTGCCTTGGAGTTCTCTCTCATAACTGAAGCCAGGAGGTATTCGATTTATCGGATTTCGAGCTAGCTGCCATTTTCTTGCTCCTTGCCATTAGCGCAGCCCTTTTCTTTTTCTTAGCTAGCGTAGTTTTTCACCTTCAAAAGAAGGCGCCAGCGCTTTTGTAGTGACCCCGGAGGGGTCCCAGGTTACTTTGGCGCGCCCCACCCCGTCCGTCCTGTGTTGTACTTGACTTGACTCTCCCCCGCTTGCTGCTTGCTGATCGCAGTGTTCAAAAATGACACGAAGCTGGATATGAGTAGATGTTGTTGGTCGAACATGTCTTTCATTCACAATGAAACAGAATGGTCTCGCTCGATGCGTCATTTTAGAATGTGTATTTTCATATTAAGAGTTCTTAAAAGTTCTCAACTCAAAGCCCAACCGTCAAAAGGATGCTACAATGTTCGAAATTATCAACTTAACATGCCCCCTTACTTCCTTCATGACCTCCCACTACTTCATCTACCGAAATGATTAGGCAGATCTCGTTTTTTCTAGCATTAAACCTGCTCATGATCCTTTATAGAGCATGGAGCAGACAGAGAGATGAAAGGACCACCTTCTCCTGCTTGCTTGATCGGAATCTATTCACATTTAGAATAGCGGAAGTGCTACTTAACTTCACTTAGTAGTTGAAACTCGGAGAGACAGAGAGAGTCCTCTCTCATACTTGCCAATTCCAAGGCTGATCAGCAAGGGAATTGGCAGGAACCAACCTTAGTTGCCCCTCGGTAGAGTGAGTCTACTTAGCGAACTGGCAGGACGTGGAGATCGATTGATCAATATGCATATCGAGAGTTGATGGTTGACCGCCGCCCCCTTGTCCTGCCCCGGCCGGGGAGGCAAAGGGGATTTCTATCGTCACCCTTTCTCCTGGTGTATGTGAAAGAGAAAAAGTGACGCACTTTTTGGATTTTTGGTCTGCGATTGGTTGGGCCAAAGAACAAGAGTCAGCTTCCTTAAGTCCATTTTTCCTCAGTAGCTCAGTGGTAGAGCGGTCGGCTGTTAACTGACTGGTCGTAGGTTCAAATCCTACTTGGGGAGATTTGTTTCATTCAGAATTCGAATTGATAGTTATAGCTTTTCTGACTAGCGACCCCTGTCCTTCTCCTTTTTTTCTAAAGACGCAGAAGAATCGTCAAACGGGACATCAAAAGTGGGAAGTTGATTGTAGGATTTCTATTCCCCACTCTCGTATAGGTGAACTTGGTTCGTTCAATGAAAAGGGATAAGAAGGATCCACTGGGAATGAATGGGAAGACTGGGGTAGTATCTTCATTAGCCGGAAGGAATTAGTCTCCACTAGCGTAATTTGAAGAACGAACAAGAAAAGGCGTCTTTAGGTAGGAGGATGGATGGATGTGGTCCAATGGCTAAAGCTCTGCCAGCTTCTTGTAGACTGGCAGTCTCCGAGAGGAACCTTCACCCCACGGGTTAGGCCGGGTGGGATGGTATACTTTTTTTTCACCACAAGTGGGAACTCAGTCCTTGGTAAGACACAAGGGGGGAAGGAAGATCTTAACTCATTCATTAAGTAAGTGCCTGCGGTGAGACCCACAACAAACGAAGGGGGTGGAGGGAGACCGAAGAAGGAACAATTGTCTTGAATGCTACGCTGGGATCAGCAGCTTCCAGTGTTTTCAAAATGAGTCGGGCAGGAAGAGGAAGATCGGGCGGGGAAAACGGGGTTCGAACCCGCGACTTCTGGCGTGATAGACCAGCACTCTAACCAACTGAGCTATTTCCCCCTTTCATAACTACTGTCGATTCAACAGTCACCTACCGGTTACCTTTGTAACTATACCAAAGTAGCTGTACAACAGAATGCCCTTCGCCTTTAGTACTTTACTTTTTCTTTTGACGACAGTAGAAAGAAATGTCTCTGCTCGCTTAGAGAAGGGGCTCCGCGCTCTATCAGCTATCAGTTAGTTGGCGCTACGCGCGACTTCATTTGACAAAAGCGAACAAGATAGCGCTAGCATCCGCGGAGAACTTTCGTTTGTTCGCCTTCTTAAAGGCCTACTGACATGCCGGTGAAAAGCCGGTTACAAAACAAATAATAAGACGTAGTGAAAAAGTACCAAAACAACTGAAGCCTACATCCCACTAGGTCTGGGTTCCCCCTTCCTATGAACCTTGAGTCAATAGGTAGGGTCAACTATACCAGAGTGGAAGGGCCACTATCTAAGCTATTAGTGGGCTGGTTTGAACTATTGATTTACTGAATCGAGTGAAGCTGTGTTGCGTAACATATAGGTCACCAAGGCCTAGAAGTACAAGTGGTCGCCCTAACGGCCACTCTCAAACTCACTACTTGAGTGACGAAAGTCACTTAGCTTCTTTAATAGGGCTTCCCAAAGAACCCCTCTGGGGCCCCGGGAAGAGGAAGAAGGAGATAGAGCAAAGGTCTCCTCTTTCTGTCCGCTCTTCCCGGCATGTAGAGATCCGATTGGGCTTATAGTTTAATTGGTTGAAACGTACCGCTATAACGGTGATATTGTAGGTTCGAGCCCTACTAAGCCCATCTGACCTGCTTAATCAATGACTCTGGTAGTCACCTGAACCACTCTCTCGGATAGCCCACAACCTCCCTTCTGGATGCGAAAGAAGATTCGATCAACGTACAAGGTTTGCCTTCTTGTGAGAAGGAGGGTTCTGAATTGTGTTCTTAGTGCAAAGGTAGTCTTTCAGAAGGTTCCGTTTTTCTGAAGAGAGAGAAGATCAGTAGAGCAGTCCGGCAGCTGTTCGAGGGTCAGCTTTGGGATTTGCCTAATCGACCCCTACCAGTGTATTAATCTACAAAAATGAAGATTGACATTCGTCAATTTACCGAATCTATCATATTCTACTAACTTTACAAAATGGAAGGGAAAATGTGAAGACTAAAGATGTCAACTACTAAGCATAGTCAATTGCAAATCGGCCGGCTGGTTTGCTTCTCTCCAAGTATGGGAGATTTTCCAATCTCTGAAAGACGCTCGTACTTTCTTGATCTTATGAAGAAGGGGCTTTCCTTAGCTGCGGACTTTGGGATCTTGAGAGTAGACCATGTCTTACGTTAGGGAATCCGAATCAATCCAAATCCTCTGACACTCCTTTTCAGCTGCTATTTGAATACATGTTCAGATGCAAAAGAGCTCAACTTCGAGTATGGTCTTGTTCTTAACTGCTTGAGAGAACACATATATCCCCTTTTTCTTGCTAAACCTCCACAAGCCTTCCCATGCTCGCTAATTGAACCATCCGTCTTCATCTTAATCCATTCGTTTCCCGGTGGTCAACACACAATAGAATATGTTTGTTTTTGATCGGATTGAGACAAAAGTACCATTTTTTATGATGTTCGCCGATTCTTCCTCTTCTTTCTCTCATAAAACTGGAGATACTAGCTTCTAATCTGCATATTTTTGCAAATCCTTTTCCATTTGGATTTTTGAAAACATTAACTTACCTCTAGAATTCCACTATATATAACGTTGACGTTCCGCCAAAATGTGCCAAAGCGAGTGAAAGGCAAGCCTACCCACGGAGTTAACTTGCCATCCCCAACAAATCTGCTAGCAGCCCATTCGAGTTCCGCTTGGAAACAAGAAGCTCCTCTTTATTTGCGTTTTTTGCCCAAGATAAGCCCATTTTCCAGAGCCAAGCCTATTATAAGAGTTCAACTGCCATATTCGGATGGAGTCCAAATGCTTGCATCTTGGGCTGAAGAATGACCCAATTCCTTAGCTTCCATGCATTAATCATATCCGGGGATGTGGGAATAGGGAGATGCCATCCATCTACACGACACGATAGCTTAAGCAAAGAATAGAGAGAGCTAAGCTAGAATACAAACACAAAAGATATTCCACTAGCGTAGGCCTACCATAGAAAAGTCTAAAAAAACCTTTTCTTGTTCTGTCAGCGGGAGAGAAAGCAAGCTTACGGTGCTTTGGATGTTAATGTTTTTGTAGGATACTAAACACCTATATATATACACATTGTTTTATACTCCTCTGTACAAGCGTATAAGAGCTATTATGCTTGATAAACGACAGTTTATGAATAAGTAAGTCTTTCTTTTTTGAATAGCCGGCGGGAGAACTTACTTTTTCGGCTATCGTATGAACAATGCCGTCCACTTTTCTTTTTTGAGTTTCCATGGATCTCTCCGACTAAGTAGCGGAAGCATGAAATGCTATTCACGAATGAGCATTGCTATCTGATTCCTACAAAAGAGATAGGGGAAGCTCACTTTTGCCAAATGGGGCTAGAAAGCATAGAACCCCGTCTTAAATCAACCGGTGAATCCAGAATCAAAGTGAGGAGAACATGATATGTTATGAGAAGAGTGACGTGGGAATAGATTGCATTTCAAAAAGAATCTATACACTCAATAAGCCAGAACGGGAAGATTCAACTGCAAAAAGAACTGGTACAGTGTGAGAAGAGGCCTATTCTTAATAATGAACAAGATGATGCAGCTCTAGTTGCTGGAGGCAGAGGACGTGGACACGGCAGGAATAGATCCAGGGGGAGGACGCGAATAAAAAAGGCTATGAGGATCATAAAAATTGAGGTGGAGGGAGATTGTATAACTAAGGATCGAGTAGAGGAAGACGTCAGTCTTTCAGTTGTAGATGATCATTACCGAAAAAGATGTACATTCGAATGAAAAAATAGGGCCTGTCCGAGAGGAAATAAAGAATATTCATTTGCAGATTCTTCCGAACAAGCAACGGATCGAGCAACTAGTGCGAAAGCCGTTGCGCGTTAGCGCATCTGTTTTCTTGCTCGGGAACGAGGGGTCTAAAAAAATTGTCAAAAGACATCTTTCTCTTTAACTAGCTAAGTATTCTTAAAAATATGTATGTCTATGAGGTACTTTGACTTAATGGGAAGTAGGCATCTCATTCATAGGCAAGAGCAGGCCGGCCTGAAGGCATGAACTGAAGGCAGGCAAGAAGGCATTAAATGGCTTTTAAGGATTCGGTGTAAAGATGCGGAGTACAATATCTTTCTTTCTATAAAAATATATGAAATCCGCGTTCCTATCCTATTTGTGAAGTCATTTTTGCATTCGAAATTATTTTCTTTCGCAAGAGCACTCAAACATAGATTGAAGATCTTCAGTTCTTTGGTCGGCAGCCGCAGTCAGTAATAGCAAGCAGCATCCCATACTAATTTTCCTTTGAATGTTCATTCTGGAATTGAATGTCACAAACAAGACTCATACTTCAAAAAAAAACTGCTTGAATCAGGAGCTGTAATCCGCAGCTTTAGAGATAGGGCGGTAGTCACAACATTGGCAGCAGTGAGCAGAGGTCAAGAAGAAGAAGCGGTAAGAGCAGTTCGAGAACAAGCAGCGGCTCATCAAACCTTTCTGTTTCGGTTACAGCTCAAGTGGTTTGTTTTCAAGTAAGGTACTCAAGCAAGCTTTCCTCCTGAAGACAGAGTTTCGGGTGAGCTAGCAAAGAAAGTCAGTAGTTAACCGGAAATTTAGGTCAAATTAGCATTTCGTAAGTTTTAGTAAGGCCAGTTATGGGAAGTAGGCCATGGAGAAAGAGAGGAATCAATCGTCCAACACTATGTTAACAAATACGTGAAAGGTTTGATTATTCCATATACTTGAACGCGTTCCTTATCAATAGGTTTCGGAGAGACGAGCAATGATTGCTTGACGATCTTCACTGCATGAGACTAGACTTGACTCAAGCTTCATACGAAAGCATTTACTGAACTAAAGCCGTTGAGCCAAGTCAAGCGAAAGACTTATTCGAAGAAAGCTTTAAGAGAGTTTGTTGTCCCATGCCTTTCTGATGGTGAACCTCCTACTGCTTCTTCCAATTCTAAAACTGGGATTGGCCTGTTGACTTTGCCCTTCCTTTAGACAAAGAGCCCCTAGTTTCGCCAAAAGACCTCTGCGTGTTGTCATTCAACTCCACACAAGCCTGTCGTTGGGCTACTTGCGTCTTCGGCAGATACAAAGGAGAAGTGACGGTCGGTGAAATAGCCCTCCAACTCGTAGCTCTTCTTGCTTAACGTGAAAACTCTCCTTTCCGATGAAAACGAGAAAGAAAGATGTCAACTACTAAATGTGCTGCTTTGTGAATTTGATACTAGGTATTTCTCCCCCCTCGGCAGGCAAGTAGCCTTTGTGACTTACATCTCTGCTACAGGAGGGTATGAACCCACGGATCTAGGCGAGGTGATGGCGGGGAACTTCAACAGGTTTTGGTTTCCTCCTCACTGATTGATGGAGCCCAAGACTGCTTGACGACTTTCGGTGTGGGATCAGCTTGAGCCGAGGTCGTCTCGTAACAGGAACAGGAAGAATAGCAAACAAGCACACAAGCAGGAATATGAATATTGGCTGTCACTATCCTCTGGTTAGCAATCAACTATGGAGTTGGCAACTCACAAGATAGCAAGTCAACCTCTGTCAGATCTTCGGCCCAGTTTATGGACGAAATTGACTCTACTTCCTCATTCAGGCTGATATGAACTGCAAAAGTTTGCATCTTTAGCATGGATATCGTAGGTATAAATGAAAGAAACTGGAATCAGGAAGTTGTTTCTTTCTCTCGATACACAGAGGGGAGAGCATGCCCTGTCTCAGGCAGTATATCAGTCGTTAACGATCTTACCGGGACACATCCTATTGAAACTAGAATCCCAACCTCTTTGGAAGAAGCTCCAAATAGAAAAAATTGCAGAGCGGGGAATCTTCCTACAAACTAAAATGTGTTAAATATATATATACCTACCTCTGCCTAGAAAAATTGGAGTTTCAGGCACCGTCGTGGGAGACATTGGATGTTGTCAACCGGCCTTAAAATGCTCATAAACAGCTCTTCCCCCTTTGACTTAGTTTTCGCTCTCCTCTGTTTCTAGTAGAAAAAGCCTGATCCTACTTTACGAGTCCAACAGGTTTAGTATTCTTTTCTTTTTCGTCTGAGGGAACGTGGTAGCCCTGATCTAGCTAAGACTTGAGATTCCATTCTATTTCATTCTGATCTCGTTATGAGGAAATAGGTGAGGCGAGGCTAAGACAAGATATGGGACTTCCCGCGCTAAGTTGTTCCAATCTCTGTACTTAAGTAACCGAACTCGAAAGTGCTGCTATGAGCTAGATTTGTGCATACAAGGGTAAAGAAGCGAGCAAGGCTATTTTTCCGCTGGAAATCCTATACCTGAGTGTTATTTGATCAGAGTGAGTTGTAACTGAGCTTGATTTACTTGCTCTTCTATTTGCATTTTTTGTTAAGTATGTGGGTGACTCATCGTCGTGAGATCGGTTGGTCGAAAATGCCTATCAAGTAGTCTCAGTCGGCGAACTCGGCTCCACAGAAGAAGTCAGTAGTGAATCAAAGAACTCATGCATGTAATCAATGACTAGGGATCGATCAATCGGATGCAACTGAGCCATACAAAAAGAATTGGAAAGGGGATGACGCATGAGCAGTGGAAGGTGACTTAGCAACATCAGTCATTTCCTATAGAAAGGAAGGAAAGGATCTCTCTTCTGTCTAGACGAAAGATCTAATTTTTGCTACCGCTCTCCCTCTTATGAGTCTCTGTCAGCCGTTGTTTAGTAGCTTTCAACGCGAGTTCAGTCATTCTCTTAGATACTGAAAAGTACGAACTGACTTAAAGCACGAACATGAAGGAAAGGCTGAATTCAAAACATCTTGAATCGGATTCTCTCTTCTCAGAGAGCTTGAGAGTGAAATGAGTGGGCCGGCCAAAGAAGACCACTATGGAAGTGAAAGGGGAGGGCAAGAGCGGTTCGAAGACCATAGCCCGATGTGGGTACATTGGCGTCATCATCGTATGAAATTCACGCACAAAGGGCGCCGCATCACTCTCAATGGCATTCAAGATAATCCTTCCTGCCATCCAATCTCTGTCCGTAAGCTGCAAGGATTGCTGAAACGGGGTGCTGTTAGCCAGTGTGTGCAAGTGCGTCAGATTCACCAGGAGCATGATCTGCAAGCAATTACTCTGGATGCTGATCCTGCAGAGCAGACACCTCCAGCTATTCAAGAACTACTACAGGAGTTTGATGCTTTGTTCCGGGAGCCAAAGGAATTACCCCCTCGTCGTGCCTGTGACCACCAAATTCCGTTGGTGCCAGGTGCAGTGCCTGTCAATGTCCGGCCATATAGATATGCACCCCACCAGAAAACAGAGATTGAGAAGCAAATCTGTGAGATGATGAACAATGGCATTATTCGTCGTAGCACGAGCCCCTTCGCTTCTCTAGTGCTCTTGGTTCGTAAGAAGGATGGATCCTGGCGCTTTTGAAATATCCTATGCCAGTCGTGGGTTGTCCCAAGCTCAACGTAGGTTCGCAAGAGAAAAAAAGGGGGGGGTACCTTGTCTGCCGGTCAAAGAAGGCAACAAACAAGTGGAAGCAACCGATGCTTTGGTCATTCTACTCCTTGATGCCAGCCTGTGCTTGCTATCATGCTGGCAAAAGCGGGGGTTTCGGCCGGCTTTACATACTATTGGATTTGAACCAATGACTCTCGCTGTATGAAAGCGATACTCTAACCGTTGAGTCAAGTAGGTCAAGCTGAGTCAAGTCAGAGAAAATCGAAAAAAGATAAAGCCAACCAAAGTGCAACCAGAGTTCTCCGCAGGGTGGAGTGCTAATAAAGAGAAAGCGTTATCGCTATACGAAATGAAGCAGCGGCTAGCACACTAAGATAAACCACTTGGTTTAAAAAATAGCTTAGTGGCGTGTGATTTCAACACTATTCCAGAGGTATATGACAAAAATTGTGGGAGAGACCTCTATGTTCCTCAGCTTAAATCATTCTATGATTGTTTACAATTCTGTCATCTATTTTACATGAGGGCTAGAGGGTGGTCTTGGAGCAAGAGAAGTGTTGAGTCCAGGCGCATTATGGTACGACTGAGACTGAGTTGGGCAGGAGCAAGCGGTTGGATTGGCCTGACTCTTCAAGACCAAAGATACTCGGCTTCTTCTTCATCAAGTCACGAAATTCGACCCTTAGTTAGCAGCACCAAAACTAGAGCAGGCCCAAGACAAGCAAGAACAGTCAGTCAGCACCGATCAGGCAGGAAGCAGACAGTAAGCTAAGAATACTGGAAGAAGGTGGTCGCTCAGCCAAAGCCCTAGTTCAACCAGAACAGTAGGGAAAGCGGTAGAGGCCGCTCCGTAGCTTTGGTCGTCGCACTCTAATCCGCTTTAGAAGAAGCAGCTATTCTATTTCTTGGCTATAAAGCCTATAAGTAAGAACTCTGGGGAAGGAATCCGATCTGCAGATGAAGCAGAAGCAGGCAAAAGGCGAGCGCACAGCGAGGAATTTTCCATACTAGATCGACTTAACATTACCGAATCTACTCTGAGACTCTCTTATCTTCATGGTTGGCTGTAAAAAAAGAGTCTTTTTAGTCCCCAACTCTATGGATTTTACTTTTTGGCTCAACACCCTGCTCTCGACGTTTGCTCGGGACGGGAGGCTATGAAATAGTTGAAAGCAGATGCAACATTGAAGAAAGTCAATCTAGTAGCCTTAAGTCATACCGAACACTATGTCCTAATAGTAAGGGATTTCTTTCAACCCGGTGGTAAGCCGGTGGTACCCGGAGAAAACGTTGCCCGAAGGAAGGGACTAAACCCATCTGTTCAAGTAGTAGCCAAGTAGTACCGAAGGAGTATCTCCGAGTTAAGGAGTACCGAAAGGAAGGAAACAAAACCAAGTGAAAGAAAGAGATCGCAATGGTCTAAGATATAGTCAGTGAACAATAACTCAGATCAGATGTCGGATCAAAACAAAAATGCAAAAAGACAACACAAACGTAAAAGATCAAACTCTAATTTAGTTACTGAATGAGATGTTTTGCTACCTACAAAAGGTTGGTTCTTCCCCTACAACCCCTAGGCCTCCAAGGCAGTACTCTTCATCGGCAAATCCGAATGTCTCGATCCGAGTTGAGACCCACCTACAGAAATTGATCCATCAACGGCTTTTTCTATAGTGGCAAGAAGTCTCCAACTCTTCGATATGCGCTAGCTAGGTAATCCCTTTAATTAATCCGATATGGGATCTCTTGCTACCAGAAAGGAACTAAACTGGCTTGCCCAGAAAGAATGGATTGCGACCCTTGGAGAGCTAATGGTACTGGACTGATAGCGCACTGATTGAACCGACCCCGGACGTACCATTGGGGAACCTGTGGCTGGAGAGAATCTATCGCGATGGAGAAATGTCAAATGGGAAGCTCTATGGAGGCACACATCGTGTTGTTCGTCATTGAAATGGGATTGACTCGCTCGGGAACAGGCACAGGATTGAGGAACTTTCTGGCGTAACACACCCTAATGGGGCAATCTGACTAGCTGGTCAAAACCCTTTCTGCAGTGTTTAAGTGGTGCTGGAAGGAATCAAGAGGGGAGGAGGAAAGCTGTACCAGGTGGAAGGAGAAGAGCTGATTGCTAATAAATCAGAACAAGCTTAGTTCTGCATGATGGCTCAATGGTGCATGGTCAACTCAGTAAACCTAACATCTCTGATCTCTGATCCAATTTCAACCCTACTGAACTCTTAAGAGTAGGTGTTTCAAGAACCTAAGTCCTTACAAAAAAAGAATCCATGATCACTATAGACCCCCGAAGGTACTAAGCCCAAACATCTGAAGCCATACAGATACTCACATCTGCAAAAGGCTGAGATTGAGAATTGAGGAATTGCTGAAGAATTCACTAATACAATCCTCTACTAGCCCCTTTGCTTCACCTGTGCTGTTAGTGAAGAAGAAGGATGGGACATGGCGGATGTGCATTGAAACCAGGCAGCTGAATGCCAGTACAGTAAAGAAGAAATGCCCAATTCCGGCACATAGATGCCCTATTGGATGAGTGGTGCTAAATATTACAGTAAGATTGACTTAAGATCTGGCTATCATCAGATCAGGATGAGAGAGGAAGACAAGCCCAAAACTTCATTCAGAACCCTGTAACTATGAATTCAATGTGATGCGGGCTTACAAATGCTCCTATAACGTTTCAAGAACTCATGAATGATGTGTTCAAGCCCAGAAGATTTGTGTTGGTTTTATGAGATACTTCTTGACAGTAAAACACTGAAGGAGCATCAACAACACTTGCAGCTAACACTTTTTCTGCGGAATCAGCTACATGCTAAGATGAGCAAGTGTGAGTTTTGACTTTCAAAGGTGGAATATTAGGGGTAAAATGGAAAATAAGGTGGCAGATGCATTTAACAGGAGAAAGGCCGGAACATCTGTCCAGCTAGTCCAAGGTGTGCAAACTGCTTTGTGAAGGCCGACTGAGAATGAGGGACCTAGTAGTGTATTTCGAAGCCTTCTAGGCAAAGCTGCTTTGGCGTGCACTGAAAGGGCGTCTTTCTTTCCTATATTATACCAGAGGTGAGTGCATAATCTGGTGTAGAACGGAGGGGATATCCTAAGTTGATGTGCACAAGTGCTTCCTCTGATTGAAGTCGATTGCCTCAACCAATTTCTTAGTACATCAACACAAGAAGTGGCGAATTGGGGATGGTACTACCTCATTGAAATTGTGGGAAGATGGGTAGGTGGGGCCTCTCAACCAAGACATCACGGTTGGCGAGTGGGGACTCTACTGAATTCTAGCATGGGTGTGGTAGATTACTGACGTGAAGCCGGACCTCTATGAGTGCTCTACATGGCCGGATCAAAGCTCTTCTAAAAACTAGATCCATTGGAGTGGGAAGTACTCAAGATGTAGAAGAGGACTCAAGCAAGTTTGGTCCTCTTTCTCTGATGTGTTCTTAGAACCCACTACCCTCCCTCCTAAAAGACCATGTGACAATTGGATTCACCTCACGATAGTCAACCATCGAATCAAAGGCCTTATAGGTATTCACACCACCGGATGAAATTGAAGCCATAATCAAGGAGTTACTCTAGAATGGTACTCTACAACCTAGTTCATGCCTCACCGGCTCTTCTTTACAAGAAGAAAGAAGGTTTGTGGCGCCTATGGATTATAGGCAACTCAATGCGCAAACTGTAAAAAAGAAATACCCGATACCGGTCATTGATGATCTTCTAGATGAGCTACATGGTTATACTGTGTACTCAACAATCGTTTTATCTATTCCCACATTGATTCACCAATCCTGGAACTCATTATGGATAGAAGGTCCGTAGAAGTGAAAGTAGGACGACGAGAGAAAAGAGTAAGGAGTACCGGAAAAAGAAGATTTTGGACTTTGTGCCCACGAAGAAATAGTAGCATTTGAAACTGGAAAGATTTACTTTGGATAGTAAATCCCCAAGGAAGGGCTATAATCCAAACAAAGGAGGAGCTAGCGAACAGTTTGAATTTCAACGATTAGGGAGGGGAATGAAACACTTGTCTTTCACAATCAATTCTTTCTTTTTTTTATGTTTAGGACACGCGAAGCAAGAGCAAAACTCGCTATGAGGAGAAGACTCGGCAAGAGAGGTTTGAACAAGAGGAACTGCCGTCTAGTTGAGTTTGATCATTCTCTCTTTCTATCTCTCTTTGTTTCAAGAGCTGAATAAGGGCATATCCGCAAAGGAGAGAGAAATCGGACTTTCTTCTTTACCCCCCTCATTATTCAAGACGTGAATATAAAGTGTATTGTACTCCCTTGGATCTTTTTTGGGATCTTTACTCGTCGTTGATCAAGGAAGCTAGAAGGAAGATGGGTGGTAGGGTGAATGGACATTCCTATCCTCTCCGACTCGTCGGTTAGGAGAGTAGCGACCAAAAAGAAATCATTATACAGGATAACTACTGTAGAGATAAAATGTAAGAAGGAGAAAGTTGGTTTCAATGAGTCATGTGAATTGTAGAAGAAATAGGTAAACAAGGCGGGTTAATATATATACGTTGAAAAGCAAGGGGATAAATTGAACGAAATGAAGAGCAATCCAGAATCCGATTTTGTATACTATAAGAAAAAGGCACTGAAAACTTGGAAACGGAAGATGTTGTAACCGATATGGGTAGTCACACATTAGGAAAATGGTGTAGTGGTTGGGCCAGGTAGCTTCTTCTTTTGAACAGCATTTCATTCTGATTTGGATGCTTTCTACTATGTTTCAAGTGATCAAAGAAGAGTTTATTTCCCACTACTCATATCACATCTTATGTGTTGATGCAAGCTGACTAAATCAATAAGATGGTATTCGTATTTGATTATTCAAGATGGTATTCTTCTTTATTACGGAGCACAACAATCTGGATCTCTACCTTATAGCTTATCCTTCCTATTCTGTATGTATTACAGTCATGTCAAGTTAATGGTCTGTCTGCCCTGCAACCGGTCTTGAATGGCTTCAGTGAATTGTTTGCTGAGCCTACAGAGTGACCTCCTAGGAGGACAATAGACCACAAAATACCCTTACTAACAGGCACTAAACCTGTCAATCATTAGAGAAGGGACAGAGTTCAAGATAAGACTATCTTGCCTGTTTGGTAGAGAGAGTACCGGGTATTCCGATGGTTAAAGATTCAAGTCTTAGTGGCAAAGGGGGACAGATTTGGCCTGCAACCGTTTCCACTTTACGGCCCACAGCTTATGTTCTTCGGTATTAATTCGGTTTCTGTTTGTTTGGCTTGTCTCGTGCACCACCTGAATTGAATCATAGTAATGGGACTTTGGTAATCCAGTGATGAAGTCAATGCTGATAATGGACCATGCTTCATCAGGAATGGGTAGAGGATCGAAGAGGCCAGGGAGTTTTTAATGTTCTACCTTAGCTTGCTGACAGATTTGACACTTGTTAACAAAATATTCCACCGATTGAAAGATTCCTGTCCAAGCAAATAGTGCCTTGATGCGGTGATAAGTAGCAGTAATGCCAGAGTGGGCACCAATACCACTGGCATGAAGTGCTTGCGAGATGTTTTTTTATTAGAAGTTTGCACCAACCCATACTCTTCCTCTATATCGAATGACCCCATTATGCAATGAATATTTGCTATTCTTGTGAGTGCTCAGGACTGCCAATTTAGATAGTCAATTCTGGGTGAATGTGTCTTTGCTGTACCCTGCAACAATATCAGTAAGCCATTGTGGTTGACAGGAAGTAATGGCATTGAGTTCATCTGGCTCATGTAATCTAGATAGTGGTGCATCAACTGCCCTATTCTCTGAGCCTTTTATTGGATGGTATATTGTAATCCCATGAGCTTGAGGAAAGGAAAGCTTTGTGCTGCATTGGTGTTTTAAGTCTTTGAGCAGTCAAATGAGCTAAGCTCCTGTGAATGAAACGCCTGTCCTGCTAAGCCCAAACTCTAATGTGCTTGACTTGGAAGTAGGCCACTCTTTCACTGTGAGGATCTTCTTTTAGTCTGTAGCCACCCCTTGCCCACTAATGACATGACCCAGGTATTCTATCTGTGGTTGAGCAAATGAACATTTATTCAACTTCACATATAGTTGATTCTACTTCAGAAGGTCAAATACTTGCTACAAATGGGTGACATGATCTTGCAAGGATTTGCTGTAGATTAAGATGTCATCAACAAAAACAAGTACACAAACCCTAGTCAGCTCAGCCAGAATTGTGTTCATAGCACTCTGGAGGGTGGGTGGTGCATTTGTGAGCCCAAATAGCCTAAAATTCATAGTGACGTGGGTCTTGAATGCCGTTTTGTATTTGTCTGCTTCATGTAATCTTATCTGATGGTAACCAGCTCTCAGATCCAACTTAGTAAACCAAACAGCACAAGATAACTCATCCAACAATTCTTCAACTACAGGCATTGGGTATTTTATTAGACGAATCCATCTTATTTCCTTATTTCTCTGTTTTGGTAGCAGGAGAATTAGTTTGTTCAACCCGGACTTCAAAGTAGTCTCCCCCGTTGACCTTCTTTTTTAGGTAGAATCCTCAATGAGTGGAAAGGACTCCCAAACTTGCTCCACAGTACTATACCATACAGAGCCGCGCCCTTGTGATATGATAAGAAGAAAAGGGGCCAAGCCGCCCTCTTTTCTTTTCCGCACCAAGCCTTCTTGTAAAATCGGGTGTATAGCTCAGTTGGTAGAGCATTGGGCTTTTAACCTAATGGTCGCAGGTTCAAGTCCTGCTATACCCAAAACAAAAAAACACTCTTGTATTCGTAAGGATGCATAGTAGCCTTCAAAGAGCACTCTTTGGCCTTGATAAAAGCCCCTTTCTCATCAACATCTCGACTTCGCTCGTTGTTTGAGGTCAGTATAAAGGAGATCAGACTGGCTCGGTCATTGATAGGCCGGCCTTCTCCTTATTCATTGGATAGGGCGCGAGGGAAAGTCAAGTCAAGCACTAGTTAGTTGGGGTGGGACGCACCAAAGCAGCGTTCGTTGCACTAGCGCCTTATCTTTTGAAGCTAAATAGAGGCTCGAAAGACGGAGTACGTCCGAAGTCGTTGGCTGCCTTTTTGTAGTGCGCAAGTTAGAGTGAACTTCTTCTTATGTTCTGCGAATCTACTAACGAGAACTGCCGTACAGTCCTATCTATTTTAAGAAAGATCATAGATGAACGTTTTGTTTCGTTACCTAAGTAGTTGAGCAATTCATTCCAAGGTAAACAAAGAGGTATTTCCTTTTCTCATTCAGTCCTTCTCTCCTTCCATCCCAGTAGGCCTATTCATGCTTTTTTGCTATTCATCTTGATCAAATAGAAGAAGGGGAAATTCAGACTAGGCAAAACACCTCAAAAAGTGAAAAAAGATAAAACAACTTTCTTATTGTCAAGTAGTAAACCATAGTTCTCATCCTAGGAAACCATATCGATCATCGGTTCAGAGCTCCCAACTATGAAGCTCTTTTCTAGAGCGAGTCAACAATTCGTGGATCCATGGTTTGGATGAAGCTATGTAACCGGGTAGAGATGATTTGTCTCGAAGATGTTCCGCTCATCCAAGAATCTGAAACTTCATCTACATAAACTCATAAATAGCCCTTTCCTTTCTTTTCTTGACTTCAAAAGGTAATCAATCCTTTCTTTTCATCTTTTATCAAGTCTTCCTCTTCCTGATTGAGTCAATCAGGGATAGAAATTCGAATCAACTATGAGGAGTAGGGCTGCTGGGCAAGTGAATGAACTCTGTCCTAGGCATTTCCAATAAGTTCAGTGAAGTGAGGGCGAAGCCTTTTTGGAGAGGGAAAATACACTCCAAATGATATTCCATAATGGAAGGAATGAGTGGAAGATTTACTGGAAGAAAAAAATACGATACTTTTCTAGTCGTAGGTAGGGCTACCTATCTAGTTTTGTGCTTCGGGCATACCAGATTAAATAAGCTAGGTTATAGCTGACAGATTTCTTTAAGAACTAGCCGCCTATAAGCCTCGCTAGTAGTATTCCTGCCCAGTGCCGGAGTAGTGACTCACAAGGTAAGTTCTCCTCGATGCATTTCCAACACTCTCTTTTTCTACGTACACTTTTGATTCCTCAGTAGGTAGGGACAACGTTCGAGATCTCATCCGACCGTCTATTTCTCATTGATTGGGAGATTGGATTGGAATCCGAGGAGAACTGATTGGATGTCATGGAACGAATGGGCACTACATTGGTTACCCACTGCTAGCCTAGCGGAGATTTCTCTATTTGTTGAAAGTGGAAAGGAGTCATATTTGAATCGGAAAGTTGGGCTCGTTCACTCACACCTTTCTTTGATTATCGATGACTTGGCTTCTTGCTCAAGTAAGCACCCGGCATACCAATTCATTATCCTTGGGGCTTGGCTCGCTCCTTCCTATCTACGTTATTCTTTCTTTGTTACTCCCGTAATGACGTTCTGAAAGAAATCAAGGTTACCAGGTCACAGCTCTGATTCTTCTTCCCTTATAGAACCTTCCCGCAAGAAATCAGTGGAAGTGGGTCCGCCCCTACAACTCATCAAATCAGCCTTCTTTTCTGTTCTGCGCGGTACATATTCTCAAGTTATGAGAAAGAATGGATTTGAATGCAATTTTGAATTAACAAAATAAACGAATGAAGAATATTTTTACCTCTTATCTGATAAGCAATCAAAGCATTTGAACTGCTCAATGAACAATAAAGAAAGAGCTAAGGTAAAAAAGTATATGTGTTACTAATAGTAAACCAATTTTATTTGGAGTTTGCTTTCAGCTGAACATGTTATAATTACAAATGAGGTGAGCCTTGATTAGGTGGCTTTGCAAGAACTAGGGAGGAACACAAGTTATGTACTTTAGGCTAAACATATGAATTTAGAAGATCAACTTTTCCAATTGGACATAAACAAAAGCAACCAATAATATATATATATATATATATATATATATATATATATATATATATAAATTTCAATAATATTTTCTCTATGGTGAAGTAATTTCATCGATAACCACTAAACGATTAAGTAGCGATGTATGCAAAGCTAGACAACGAACATTTCATAATACACTCGTTCTGCATATCTTTAGGATAAAAGAAAAAACTGCAAAAAAATCCGTTTTCCTAAATAAAAAGATCAAGAAATCTATTTTCTATGGTTCTTATTCGTTGAAAACATTTCCATGAGACTTTGTTTCATTGAAGAAGTCCATGACTTGTTCTAGGTGATATGAGGTTGAACAGGCTTTAGAAAAAAATGCAAAGAAGGGTACATGAGGGTGGAATAAAAATCAAAAAGATGACCCCTTCTTTCTTCCTGAGCATTACCGATAAATATTCATTCTTTATACGTTAGGTTGGGTTTCAGATGTATATCATTTATTATATGAAACCAAAAAGAAGAAATGACAAGAAAGTTGTATATAGATGGAGGAATAAATTATGATGTGGAAAACAAGGCAGGGGTTCAAATCCTGTCATCCCTACCTATTACTTCTCCTATGGGCAGTAACGAGGGATCAATTGAGATTGATTCAAATTGGACAAAATTCGGAGTTTCATTTTTCCTATATGCATTCAGTACAAAAACCATCCTTTTCTTTACTGCTTTATCTCCTGGAAAGCGCTCTTAGTTCAGTTTGGTAGAACGTGTGTCTCCAAAACCCAATGTCATAGGTTCAAATCCTACAAAGCGTGATTCTGTTCTTGTTATGTCGAATCCAAAAAAAGAACTTATATAAATATAAGAAAATGAGACAGTAATGAGGTCCATATCGTCATCGTAATAAAAAGAAAGATCTACAAGCATTCTTTATGGGAGTCGGGGCTTTCTGATTTGAAGTTGCTGGAAAAGGAC
The DNA here is from genome assembly GCA_963921465.1 of Triticum timopheevii. Lineage (NCBI taxonomy): Eukaryota > Viridiplantae > Streptophyta > Magnoliopsida > Poales > Poaceae > Triticum > Triticum timopheevii. Next base: position 228,118,078 of record OY997266.1, read on the forward strand.
CTCTGTGATCGGTTGATCATTAGTCGTTTTTTAAGGTAAGTAGGCAGGGGTGTCTTGATCGAAACCGAACTTCAATTCCACCCAGCTCAGATTCTATGCAGCAGTGGGGAAGACCTGTTTATACTTTTATTGAGAATTCCATTTCTTCCTACCGCACCCCAATTCTTTCCCAGCAGTTGAAAATTGATATGAGATCTTGAACCCAGGGGGCTCCTATGTTCTGGGCAGAGGCATTGATGCGGGCTATTAGAATAAGGTGGTAAGGTCCAGGCATCTTCAAACCCCACATATGCCCTCTTTGATCTAGTAAGGGGAATGAAAGAAATAGGAATGTTGCATAGTAAAGTGTCAGCACTCATCCCCAAACTCCATAGGCCCCGCAATAGAAAGAGTTTACTTCGGTGCCGGAGAGCCGAAACCGCTAACCGAAACAAGACATATTCACTTTGACCACAGCCACCCGCACTTGCCTACCCGACTGGCTATTTTAGCTATTCTCTCTTCAACCTTCCTCTAACCTAAAATAGTTGTACTGCTCCCCCTTTAGAGATAGATTTCGTTATTCTCTAAGCTAGCTAAACGCCCGAAACATAATAAGCTAAGCCTCCGTCGATTTAGCCAAAGCAGGCCTGGAGAAAATAATGGGAGTCGGTGTCCCTTAAACGCCATGTTTCCTCTTCTTTACGATGGCTTCTTCTTAAATGAAAGAAGATCTCTGCTGCGCTTATGCCTTCAAACCCGAAAACAGTGGTTATTACGACACGAGGTGAAATAGCTGTTCTTTCTTCTCTTCCTCCCCTCTACCTATTGAAGTTGCGCTCACCCGCAGCCCTAAGCCCTATAGTTCCTTCGCTTACCGCCTAAGCTTAATCTATTGCCCTGCCTCCAAGAGAAGAAATGGCACCAACTGATACAATGGCAGCTAGTTCCAGGGAAGCTGCTTCAGTGGAAGTTGGATTGCCTAGTTGCTTTTGAGTTTGATTTGAACTAGTTTCCAAGCTTTTTTTTCATCCATGCCTATAAGTATAATTATCTTTTCCAATCCGAGTGTTCCATCGGACTTACTCCATTTGCTTCTAGGGTCCATTTGCTTCTAGGGTCCATTTGCTTCTAGGGATAGATAGGGCTGGAGTCGTCAGTGCTAGAATGAAATGTGAATGAGAGCATAGATTGATTGTCTCACTGCATGTACGTATAGTAACCAGTTAATAATACTAAGGGTCCCTAATACTAATCTCGACATGAGAGGAAAGTGTCCTCTCGGCCTTGATATATACTAACAAATATGGTTTTTTCACTCAGACATGAGAGGTGAGATCGATTATATGATGGAGACAGATGGAGGAGCAGAAAGTGAGAGATTGTGGCTTGAATCACATGTAAGGTGCACAACTCTTGAGACGGATGCATCGAGGTGCTGGCCTGTGAGAACGCTCGTCATAGCGTTGCGCCATAATTTTGTGATGGGTCTTTCGTTTTAAAAATAGGAGTTTTTTGGGTCTAGTTTACCGGTCCGTCAATAAATGCGTATGAGAAGTGAAATAGTTGATGTGATGGATGTGCCCGGTATCGATCAATGAAACATTGGCTCGACGCAGGATTTCAATAGAACGAAAAACATCATCAGTAGTAGAGGGATAGGTACTTATTCCCGACCAGCAGTATCATTGCTACTCCCCGCCTAATGCGGATCATTGTGCAATGCTTATGTGAAATCTCAATCCAAAACTTATTCGTTTCATTGGAAAAACCAACGCCAACGTCAAGATCAGTCTCCTTTCCTTTCTCTTTTCGGTAGCAAAGCTGAAAAAGATGGACAGTAACGATCACGTAATATCAATTTATCGGCCTCGTCATTGAAAGCGGCTTCCAATTGCTTGGAAATTCTCAGCTATATGGGGGACTTTGATGGTGAGAAAAAAGAATTGATCAAGAAATTGGTAAACTTTCGCATGATCGATGGTAAGAGAACGAGAGTTCGTGCTATTGTTTATAAAAGTTTTCACCGCCTAGCTCGAACTGAATGCGATGTAATAAAACTTATGGTTGACGCCGTAGATAATATAAAGCCAATATGCGAAGTGGTCAAAGTAGGAGTCACAGGTACTATTTATGATGTTCCTGGGATTGTAGCCAGGGATCGTCAACAAAACTTAGCTATTCGTTGGATCCTTGGAGCAGCTTTCAAACGACGTATAAGCTACAGGATAAGCTTAGAGAAATGTTCATTTGCTGAGATACTGGATGCTTACCGAAAGAGGGGAATTTCACGTAAGAGAAGGGAGAATCTTGATGGACTGGCTTCCACCAATCGGAGTTTCGCGCATTTCAGATGGTGGTAAAGTGATACCATATAAGGAGCTCTTCCTCATTCAGTCATACTCAACAAAAGTAAGAAATGTTTGACCCAGATCCTTTTTTCATCTTCATATAGAAAGAAAATCGGCCTTCCTCATACTCCCCCTTTATTCATAGAGTTGGAGGAATCCACAAGAGGCCTGCCCGTTCATAATTGCATAAAAGAACCATTCTTTTTATGAAAACTCTTGTTCCAACCTCACCTCAGGTCAAATGAATATGAAAGGGGGATCAATCAAATCAATAAGCCATGAATGAAGAAGTAGTGGGCCTTTTGCCTTATTTCTTTTGACTCGTGGAGCTGAGAAATCTACTTCAAAGAGAGGGAAAGAGTGCTAGTCCGAAAGAACAAGCAAGGGATGAGCGCATGGGAGCGAAATCCGTTGCGCCCACGCGCATACGTTTTCTTGCTGGGTAATTTCTCAGAAAGTTTTTGAGTTGTTGATTCCTATTCCTAGGTGTTGCGCTTTTCCCCTATGCCGCCTATTGGTACTAGTGGAGTAGAATTGGCCTGTAATACAGAACCTATAGGTGGTGTAACCTTTCGCTCAATACTCAAATCTACAATTGAAGCATCTGAGGCTGCATCAATCGAGGATACACGACATAAGAAATTGTTAGATCTCCAAACTGAACTTCGCCTTCGCCAAGCGTGGGTTTTCACTGGTCCTAACTAACGGTTGGCAAGTGATCCCCTATTCTGCATCCCGAAGATCAGACGGCCCAGAGCCGGAGCGATCATTCAAGCAAGTTACTCAGCTTGAGTTTTCCAGTCAATCAATAGATTGTGCAGTTTCTTAGTCTTTTGGTCCATGTCTTCATGACTTATAGAAAGGGTTTCTTTCTTTTACAAGATCATGGAAGCTTTAGAAACCATCCGAGATCTTCTGGAAACAAGAAATGTTGCATCAAAGAGTTCAGTGGTCATATCATAGTGAAATCGAGTTTCTTGATTTAGTCGATATCAAATTCCCAACTTAGAAATTCGAAAGGACTAAGATTCTACTTCTTCCTCAAATACTGGGAATGTGGATTCAAGTATGATATCACTATTCCACAGATCTCAAGAAAACGAATTGAACAAGTTTGATGGCTGGAAGAAGATAGGAAATATTCAAACATGTATTGCATTTCATCGATCTCACCCTTTGTTCAGTGCCGCATAAGTACTGACTTCTTGAACAGATACCGGTACCGGTCATGAAGACTTCGCCCTTCTCAAGTCAAGTGCAGAAGCGAAATCCGTTGAGCAAGAAGCCAGTGATCCCACAACATCGAAGTGATACATATGACATATTGGAAATTAGACTTAGTTTGTAGCTGTGAATATAGTAATGCACTTATTTATTGATAAATATGTTCTTTCAAGTAGAGCATACTCGGTAGAAAGGAGGTGCCGGAGCTGGGAAGAGGATTAGACTTTATCGATTACTTGGACTTAGAGACCAATTATAGAAAGAAGACAGTAGCTGAGTGAGTTTTATGGATCTTGTTTATGAGCAGCTTAACTAGAAAAGCAAGCAGAAGGAATAGAAGAATGAAATGCAGAAATAGGGGAAGGGTGGGTAGCATTTTCAAATGCCAGTTTGAGTGAGACAGTTTTTGTCTGGCCCCCCACTTTTAGGCAGTTCTTCCATTCTGCCTTTGTCTTGCTCTAAGCTACCTGACTTCCTTCCTTTGTTCTTCCATTCTACTTTGTATTATTCTGATCATCAGTTCTTATCGATCCCATTTTAAGGAAAAATCTTGATGTTGGTAAAATATACGTGTTGATCAAGGACAATGAAGCAGCCATGAAAAGATTGAAGAACGAGGTATGATGATTACTTCGGACTACTTTCTGTTCTTCATGCAAATGACCATATTTTCCGTCTGCAATACAGGTAGAAGATACTGAGTTATTCAGATGTTTACAGGAAATCCATGGGAAAAACTACCACAGCTTTGTATTAAGCAAGCAGGTTCCAGTCGTTGGTAATTTCAGGGAAGCCTACATTGGCATTGCTCCTGAGTTAGCAAAAGAGATCGCGGAAGAAGTGGATGTTATCGTAAACTCTCTAGCAAATACCACTTTTTATGAGAGGTTCGTGAAGATATACTAGTCTTGCACCAAGGATTGCTTCCATTACTAAATGTGTAAGTTCACATTCCATAGAAAGAAAAGTATTGCAACTTGCAGGTATGATGTAGCACTAGACATCAACACCATGGGGCCATTCCGGATAATGAGTTTCGCGTAGCGGTTTCGAAGACTGAAGCTCTTCTTGCAAGTATGAACAGGTCAGAATGCCAAATAAGAGTTTCTTGTGGTCGAAATCAAATGGTAACCTGTTTCTATTAATCTCAAAAGCTTACAAACAAGTTTTAGCAGTATGTTTGCATGTCATGTTTTTGGCCAAACATCATATGTGAATGGGCAGAGGCAAGGTTTGATACTAGAGAAGCCATTTTTCTTAGGGGATACCATAACAAAGGGGATAGGTTCCTCATATTTTTCGGCACATCAGAATACCGTGTTGGATATCGAGGCTGAGATCAAGTTGGCTTTTGACTCCAGAAGGCATTCTTCTGCCTCTGCTTCTGTTACTCAAGAAATGAAAGAGTTAGGTAGTCGAGGTATTCTAGTATTTCCCTGTTACTTTCTCATGTCTGTAGATACTAATACACACATGAAGTATTTGATTTGTGCAATTTATTTATTCATAGGACCAAACTCTATGGTTGGCAAGACACTTATGTGTTCACAAAGGCCATGGGCGAGATGGTCATCAACTGCATGCGAGGAGAGATACCGGTGGTAACAATCAGGCCAAGTGTCATAGAGAGCACATGGAGGGATCCCTTCCCAGGTTGGATGGAAGGAAACAGGTAAATGCTAAACCCAAATCCGAGGTTGCGGATGTCACATATATATGTGATGCATCCTTGTCTGCTTACCAGATAATGAGCTATTTCCAGGATCT